>JBBMKA010000022.1:9422038-9434293 GCA_037833695.1 Sechiopsis laciniata
AAAGTTTCCAAGTTTCTTCCATTCCAAATCCTCCAACACATAACCAAAAACTCCTCCATTTGTTGAGCATGTAGTTTATTGAAGAACCACAAAATCAAGTCCTCAACTTCCATAGCACATTTAGGGGGTCCAAGATGTATAAAAGGTGACTCTTTCCAAGAAACTTTAACTCATTTACAACCCCAAATGGCATGGTATGAAGTTTCCACATCAGAAAGGCATCTTTTGTAAGAAACGTCGCCATCCATGTCCCTTTTAATTAAACTTACTTGCACATGAACAAAGTTATAGAAAAGATGCGAAATAAATTTTTTTACCTTACTTGGGATATTTGCATTCCATAAAAAACTCCACCATGTTCTGGTAACGTCATCGTTCGAAGATGATGGCTCCCTCTTGAGTTGAATCGCTAACTCATGGGCTTATTTAAAAGTAAAGCGACCATCCTTCTCATAATGTCAAATCACCATGTCCTCCCCTAAGACTCTAGGTCTTGGAAGTTTTAAAATTTCATTTTCATCCTCCTTGCAAAAAATACCATTAATCTTCTTTTCATCCCAACTACCATCTCGTCTTAATAGTTCACAAACTCTCATATTATCGTCAAGACCACCCGAAATGATTGGTCGTAAGGTGGCAGTACGACAAAGCTAATTATCACTCTTAATAAGAACTTTTTGACCACCACCAACTCTCCACCTTATACCTTTTTATAAAAGCTCATAAAATGCTTTTCCAAGTAAAAGAGCTATTACTTTTCTTACCTGCTTCAAGGAAAGTGTTGTTTGGATAATACTTACCTCGAAAAACTTTGGCCAATAAGGAATCCGGTTTGGTAATCAGACGCCAACTTTGTTTAGCTAAAAGTACCTAGTTGAACAACTCGAGATCTCGAAAACCGAGACCCCCAATACTCTTAGGGACACAAGCACACTTCCACTTAACCCAATGAATCCTACTTCTAGATTCATCATCTCCCCACCAAAATCTTGAAATAATCTAATGAAAATCATGAATAACTGATTTTGGAATTCTAAAGCAATTCATATAATAAATGGGAATAGCCTGTAGGACTGCTTTAATCAGAACCTCCTTACCACCTACTGAAAATATTTTATGCTTCCATCTAAAAAGCATTCTCCAAATTTTGTCCTTTAAAAATTTAAAAGACAATTTGTTTGAGTGTGATAACGAAATTGGGATACCCAAATAGTGCATGTGACAATCCACATGTTAAACCTGCAACTGTTGGACCAGACTATTAGCTAAAGTTTCATGTGTGTTGGGGCTGAAGCTTATGGTCGACTTATCAAAATTAATTTCCTGGCCCATCAGAAGAGAAAATAATCTCAAGGCTTCCATGAATGATCGACTTCTCGGTGGTTTGCTTTTAAAAAAATTAAACAGTCATCAGCAAAAAATAAATGGGAAATCATAGGGGCCGTCCGAGCTACCTTAATACCTGTTACCTGATTCTTCTCATTCATCCAATTTAGTATGCGAGACAAAGCTTCAGTACATAGTAGAAAGAGATAGGGGGATAAATGGTCACCTTGACGCATACCGTGAGTAGGTATGATTTTCCCCATTCGATTCCCATTAATATTGCAGGTATATGTAACCGAAGTGACACAACGCATTATCAGCTCTACAAATCTAGATTTAAAACCAAGAGCCTTCATAATTTTTTTTTAAAAAAATTCCCATTCGACTCTATCATATGTCTTACTCATGTCAATTTTAAGAGCTGCAAAACCCATTTTACCTCTTAGCAAAAAGCGCAATCTATTAGAGATTGTCTTTGAAATCAATTTGAAAATTACATTGCAAAGACTAATTGATGTGTAATCATACCTCATCATAAAAGTCCTCTTCCAAATTTTCACAAGAAGTACCATTAGAGGTAAATAATTTAGAGAAAAAAGAGGATAAATTTGCCAAGAAACCGGGTCTAGAATCGGCCGAGTGATGGTCGGTCAAATTCCGCCAACCACTTTCAACAACGAAAGTACAATCCTCTTTTAAAGCTGAATATTTTCTCCTTACATCCTCTTTTAGAATAGAGAAGATCGTAAATGGAAAAATAAAAGGAAATATAATATATAAATTAATATTTTAAATTATAAATAAGTACATTTAAAGCTCGTGTAGTGTGTTGTCATTTAAAAAGTAATGATTTTTTCATTTTTTAATATTATTTATAAAAAAAGTAATAATTACATTTTATAAAAATAATACTTATATTTTGAATCATAATAAAGTATTAATATAGTGAAAAGTAATAATTATACCATGCAGTGTATTGTCAAATCACTTCTTCACCAATTTTCTCTAAATTATCGTTTTTACTCAGAAACTCAGCTTAGTAATGCAATTCTGGTCGGTATGTTGGGAAACCACCTGACTGACTAATCGGTTTGAAATATATGTAACTGACATCGATCGGATTTTCAATAAAATTGACCAACTGATGTCGGTTCGGTCGGTTTTCGATTATTTCATGAACACCCCTACTTAGCAGTATAAATATCAGTAAGAAACCTATTTCACACTGTACTTTTAGGTTTGCGGGTTCGAATCCGTAATCTATTGATTATTATGTTTGATTTACCCTATTGATACTCAAAACTAAAAAATGTTATTTGGTTTACTATATTTATATTCGAGAATGAAATTCTAATAAAATATTTAAAATAATGTTGTATTTTAATTATAGTTTATTTTGATTTTGAATTATTAAAACTTAATTTATTTTTTTATTTTAAAAATGATCTCATATTTGGACCATAAGAATTATTGCCTCATTAATGTTGTTTTTTAAAAAATATTTTTTTATTCTCCTCCTAACTACTTTTCATTATTTACACAATAACTTTTTATATATTGCATCACTATTTTTTATTCTTGTTATACTCAATATTTTATTTTCCCTTTGATAATTATCTTTGCCCTAAACAAAAATGATTATTCTCATCATAATCATTTTCTTTATCTCAAATACAAATAATCATTTTCTTTTCTATTTTTTCCATAATTTTCAGTCTCCTCATAATCACTTCCTTAGTAAACAGATGTTTATCTCTGATTAACATATTGCATTCATATTTGAAATATAATATATATATATATTAATAGTTAACGTTTTAAAATTCATAGCAATTTACCAAATTATTTAATTATGTTTCTATATTTTCTTAGTTTTAAAACTCAACCACTTATACCTAATTAGTAATTTAACTAAAATTTTCAAACAAAAAATTATACACTTAACCTTAGGGATGTAAGCAAAATCGATAACCCGATAAAAACAAGGGAAATTAAGCCGAACTCAAAGAGTTGAAGTGAAACAATAAAAAAAGAATTTCTAATTTAGTGGCCTATTTTTTTTATTTCTCGAAATTTAAAGCTCTTGGAGATTAAAGTTTGTGGTTTTATTTATTCGTGTTGAAGGTATATATTTTTTTAAAGAGTTAGAATTTGTTCATCTTCCTCAAAACCAAATTATAATATTTTTCACCCATTTGAAATGTATTTTTTTAAAAAATTTAGTTGGTTTTGTTGTTTTTTCGGTTAAATTTATTTTTAAACGGTGCGGGGGTTAGGCAGTCGACTCGGTCTAAATCTGTTACGTTGAATAATAAACCAAAGCCGGCTGGGTGAACTCCCTTTTGAGATGTTTAAACTGGTTCGATTTAGTTGAACCAAAATCGAACCGCCGTCGGAAGCCAATGACGTGGCGAAATCACAGAGAACGTGATCTTGTCCAACGAAAACGTCCATTACAGATAAAATCCACCGAATCATTTCCGCCATAGCCAAAAACCTCAAGCACCAATGCCGCTAGACTACCGAGACCGACTGTAAATTACCCATTCTACCCTCCAACAAACATGGCAATTTCCCATTTACCCTCCTTCTCGCCTCTTCTACGCTTCTCTCTCACTGCAACAAAACTCCCTCTACTACGGTCTCGCAGAATCCGCTTCTTCTCCATCCGTGCTGCCATGGCGTCTCCCCCTGCTCGCAAGGTCCGCCAATGGCTTCCGAATCGAAATATCTTCCGTTTGTGTTGTTTGATTTTGACAATTTTGTTTCTGTTTGTAACTTTGTTGTTTGATGTTTAGGTTTTGGTTCCTGTTGCGAACGGCACCGAGCCGCTGGAAGCAGTCATCACCATTGATGTGCTCCGACGTGCTGGAGCTGATGTTACTGTGGCTTCCGTGGAGACTCGTCTTCGTGTTGATGCTGCGCATCAGATTAAGATCGTTGCTGATTCTCTTATTTCTGATTGCGCGGATACTGTTTTCGATCTCATCGCTCTTCCTGTACGTATGTTTGGCTGTTTATTGCGTTTTTTAATATTTTGATGTTTGGTTTGGAGAATTTGTTGGTTGAAGGTTGATTAGCGATGAGGGTTTCTGTTTCCTGTGTAGTCCGATGTGGTTTATATTCATCGCGTTAGGTTATATTTGGTGATAACCCATGGCTGTATTAAGCATTCCTATATTGGTTGGGTTGCAGGTAGCTTACCTGTTTTGGACTTTTGAGGCAAATGGTGCTAGGATTATGGAGTACTCTGGTTCTTCAGATTCTCATATAGAGAGGGGGTGTTTGGTGCAAGGAGATTGATTATGAGGATGAAAATTAGGAGTAGAATATGTGGGAGAATATTTATTGGGGAGAATGATCATTTGTATTGAAAATATGGAGTATAGGAGCAATTATTACTTATATTTGGGGTTAAGAAAATAATTATGAGTAGAATAAAATAGTGAGTATGGGGAGTTTAAAAAGTGGTTATAGGAAGATTGAAAAGTGGTTATGAAGAGATAGTTACGGGGAGAATAAAAAGTGTATATGGGAAAACGAGATTATGTGGGGAATGATTCTCAGTGGGCACAAACGTGGTTAAGATTCTCCCCATAACCATTTTCATTCTCCTCCTCTCAAACACCCTTGGACTCTTTTTGGATAAGAAACAATATTTTTTCATGGACTTTTTTCACTGCTTGTTTAGTTGTTTTTATTGAAGCTTGTCATTGATGCATTTTTCATGCTCTAGGGTGGGATGCCAGGTGCTACCAATCTTAGAGATTGTGCATTATTGGAGAACATAGTGAAGAAGCAAGCTGAAGAAGGTCGACTTTATGCTGCAATATGTGCTTCACCTGCAGTGGTGCTTGGATCATGGGGTTTGCTGAAGGGATTGAAAGTAAGTTAGCTGATATTTTTCTTGAGTTTTGAGTATTGTTTTGATTTTATGATGAATTGCTTTCACAATTGAACGTTTATGTGAAAACTTTCTTTAAAGGCAACATGCTATCCATCATTCATGGAGCAACTAGAATCTACTGCAACTGCTGTTGAATCCCGAGTACAGATTGATGGCCAAGTGGTGACAAGTCGTGGGCCTGGTACTACCTTGGAGTTTTCTGTTGCGCTGGTTGAGCAGTTGTATGGGAAAGAGAAAGCCGATGAAGTTTCTGGACCTTTGGTATGGTGCTTTCTGATACTTTTATTACTTTCGGCTGCACACTCGCACATATTTATTTGTTCTAAATGGACAAGGGAAAATATGCATCAATGATTGTCAGATGAAAATGGGGAGAGCACAATTCAGACAATTACTGTGATGGATAAGAGAATAAAGAAGATGAAGAAGTATGGGGTTGGTTATTCATGAGAGTATTGAATTGAGAAAGTTAGAAAAAGAATGAAAGAAAAACCCTAGTGAAAGATGGCCTATTTGCTTCAATATAGTCGCCTTGCATGCTAATATTATAGTGAGAATTTCTCGAAAGGTTTCCTTATCATACATTGTTTTGATGTGGATGTCCTCACCTGGGGTATACTATTTTAGGACAGGGTACAAACATGAATGAAATAGAATTCCAAGGAAACAAGGTACTGGGATCGTCTACTACTTTTCTTTATGGGGATTTTTCATGAATAACAAAAAAAAAGGAAAAGAAAAATTCCTTAGAGGTCAAAATTTTATAAAAAAGAAAAACCAAAAACTGATTTAATCAAGTCAAATTGATAGGCACAAAATTGATGGTTTCAGTCAAGTGAAACGGATAGGCTTCAATTAAGTGAAATTGATAAGCTCTAATTAAGTTAAACTGATTGAAAATAATCAAAGTGAAATAAATGAAAGTTGAAATATTTTACTTTGTATGAAATGTTGTTAAAAAGTTGCTATAATCATAATAGATATGCTAGAATTTGCAATCTACAACAAATTTCCTTTGCTTATTTACTCTCTCTCTCTCTATATATATATTTTAATCTCATTTAGATTTTCATTATTTTTCAAAGTGAATAAAACTTTTATTTTCTTGTAGAAGATCCTTGACTGCATCTGCATCATTTGCTTATCCTTTATGCTCTATTAATGTTAATCAGTTATTGCGTTCCAACCATGGGCATGAATATACTATAGCTGAGAAAAATGAAGTCAAGTGGACAGTTGAAGATGGCCCTAGGGTAAGGACGGTTTATATTTTCTATTTAGTTACTGTCTTGGAAGCACTCTAACTTGCATGCATTATGCATTTGACAGTAATCCCTGCTGATTACTGAAAGACGAAGTGCTTCAATCATTTTCATCTTAAGAATATGATGCCATATCTATTTAAAAATTTTTTTTTAAATTTTTAAATTTTTTTAATTTTAATTCAAAGAGAGGGGAATTCGAACCTGTGCTGGGATATACAAGATGCCACTGTACTCTTGTTGGCAGATTTAGAAATCAAATTTTGCACAGCAAGAAAGTTTTTATCTGCACAAAGTTCAATACCTTAGTTAAGACACGGAACACAATTATTGTTCAGAAACTATTTTGTACATTAGTTACATGAATAGCAATCATGGGGCATTTTCAGTGTTCTCGAGGTCCATAGGAAGAATTACCAAATTGTTATTACTTATTAATTAAATAATTTAACCTAAACAGTGTTGGTGTATATTTTAATTTTATTGAAGAGATTATACCAGCACAAAACAATTACTCCAACTAATTGATAGGGCTTGTTTTAACTTGAATTTGGAATTACCTGGTGTATAGTGGATAATATTCATGCTTTGCTTTCAGATTCTTGTACCTATTGCTAACGGTACTGAGGAAATGGAAGCTGTCATGATTATTGATATTCTTCGACGAGCAAAAGGGAAAGTGGTGGTGGCTTCGGTTGAGAACAAGTTAGAGATTCTCGCTTCTCGCAACGTTAAACTGGAGGCAGATTTACTTCTTGATGAAGTTGCTGAAGAGTCATACAACCTGATAGTTTTGCCCGTAAGTTCGAATTTTTGGATTGTATGTATTGATGATTGGTTTGAACTAAATTTGACTTGCATGCTTGCAGGGAGGGCTTGGTGGCGCTGAAGCATTTTCGAAATCGGAAAAACTGATCAAATTGCTTAAAGTCCAAGCAGAATTAAACAAACCCTATGCTGCAATATGTGCATCTCCTGCTCTGGTCTTAGAACCCCATGGCTTACTGAAGGTAACACCTCACCATATTTCAATTACTTTCATTTCGACGTATACTAGATCAGCCCAAATGGAAAGTAGTAAAATTTATTTTCGCTAAACCATGGTGCATCTCCGGATAAGTTTCATGTTATTCCAACGAAAGCGAGCTTTCATTTAAATTGTGCATATTCAACAATAAGCTCAGTAGGTTGCATTGTGAATTTATTCATCATATGATCTTCAGCCATCACTTCTGTTTCTGAACTCTTTAAACAGGTCATATTGATAATAGTACTGGTTAAAAGTTCAGCCAACTTTAGTCCCTGAAGTCCATAATTCATTCTTAACCCTTTTTTTTTTTATGGATATTTGTGATTGTCTGTGTCAGCTTACACTTTCCTCGACTATTGCCACATAACATACCGTCTGACCTTATAACATTTGGATCATTTGGATGTCAAAGTAACACCTAGAAAATTAATTTCTAGATAGGTGATACCATGGATTGAACCAAAAACTTCTTTGTTCCCCGAGACACTCGAACCCTAATTTCTGTCCCAGTAAACAAAGGATGGAAATATGGACTGTTTTCTTATCCCTTACGTTTTTGTGTTCATTTTTTTGGCACTATATGGGTGGAGGAATTGAACCGACCTAAGACATGCCCGTTAGACTCACTCTGGCAATTTCATGCTAATTACCATTTAAGAACTTTAACTAAAACTTTTTATTTTTAATCATGGAATGACCTAGTAATCCAGAGTTTTTTAAGTAATTAAGAGGTGGTGACTAATGAGTTCAATCCAGATAGACACCTATCTAAAAAATGATTTCTTACAAATTTTCTTGACATCAAAATATTGTAGGCTTAGATGTTATGTTCTGTGAGAATAATCGAGGGGCGCCTAATCTAACTCAGACACTTGCGAATATAAAAAAATAAAAGCTAGTTTTTTTTAATAAAAAAAGTTCAATTATATGTAGGATATCTATACTATAAGGAACTTTGCCTCATTTTCAGGGTAAAAAAGCCACTACTTTTCCTGCATTATGCGATAAACTATCCGACAAAAGTGAAATCGAAAACCGGGTGCTGGTCGATGGAAACTTGATTACAAGCAGGGGACCAGGAACTACGATGGAATTTTCTCTGGCAATCGTAGAGAAGCTGTTTGGAAGAGAGGCAGCAGTTCAGCTGGGAAAAACATTGGTCTTCATTAGTAATTAAAGGTCATTCAAGCATTCTCACGGTGAGTATTTTATCTTCTTATCTACCATGAATGTAATGACTTTTAGAAACTTGGAGAGTTGGATTCTCATTTGAATTTGAATCCACTTTTAAATTTTGTATATTTTGTTTGTGGAATAATAAACCAGAGCTATATAAAGCCTGTTTTTTTTGCCACAGTTTACGCTACCTCATGAGACTTTTTAGTCTATGTTTTGGAGTCCATATAGGGCGAATGAAAGTAATGATAGATGATTAACTAACATCAGTTGGCAGAATAGTCAAATAAGTTATATCTTAGACATTAAACCATTGTAGTCACTTATTTAGGATTTAGTATATTATAAGTTATCTTACACATCAAATCTAGTAGAATTGAGTTATATAATTGTATGGTGCAAATAGTGGAGATTTTGGTAAGTTTTTTTCTTTTTGGTATATAAGTGTGTTTGGATCAGCTTACGTGTACTTCAATTGTTTTTACAATATATACTGTTTAACCCTACTTCGATTATTTTTACAATATACACCGTTTAACCCTACAACGTTTGGGTGTCAAGAAAATGCATGAGATTAATTCTTAGGTAAGTGGCCATCATGAATGGAAATGGAACTCATAATCTCTTATAGATCACTAGTAGGGGTGCAACATAAAACCAAAAAATCGAACGAAACCGATCCAATCCAATGGATCAGATCGGTTTTTTAGCACAAAATCGGACATATCGGTTTGTAATTTGAAAAACTGAAAATATTGGATCGGTTTCGGTTTTCGTTTTAAAAAACTAATAAAAATCGATTCAAACCGAAGTATATATATATATTTTTTGAGATTACAAATAAATATATATTTTGTCAATAAATCATATAAAGTTATCTTCTTTTCATTATTTTGAAGATTTTTTAAAGTGTTGAAATTTTTTTAATTCCCTCATATTTGAGTAAAAAACATTCTTAAATAATTTTTAATAAGTTAAAAAATACTTCCGACCTTTAAAAATATTGTTGTTTATAAGATTTTTTTATGAAAAATATTTTTGATATATTAAAAAAAATTAGACATCGGATCGGATCCAAAACCGAAACGAACCAATGATTCTATCCTTTATTGGACATTGAATCGGATCAATTTTTTGAAAATTGAAGATATCGGTTTGGTTGCCGGTTTGGTACAAAATCGACAAAAATCGAACCAAAATCACTCATAATCACTAGCTAACCCCATCATTATTTTGGATTGAAAAATAGATAATTTAATTTTTTTTTTCTCTTCCTAAATATTAATCCAAGCTAAGTGCAAGGCAAGGAATTGTGTTTATTAGTACTCTTGAAATTATGATGGCATTTATAGGACAGAAAAGTAAAGTGGGTAAGTGCAAGGAATTGTGTTTTTATAAGCTCTTCATTGTGATGACATTGATGCATTACACCAAAGATAAAAATTAACTAGATAATATAGTGCTAGAGTCTATAAAACGATTTAAGATTTTTTCAATAAGATCTTAATGAAATATTTTGAAATTAACTAGATAATATAGTGCTAGAGTCTATAAAAGGATTTAAGATTTTTTCAATAAGATCTTAATCAAACTCAAAATATTCGACACTTGACACTCCTAAAAGACATACGAGTTGACCGTAACCAAGACACGGTCTTGAGGGATATGATGAATTGCTATTTTGTCCTTAGTTTGACATACTTGGTAAGGTTGAGAATAGAACTATGTCTTAAACATTTGATCTACTACGAATTTAATAAAGCAATTTGTAGAGTGGTTGACAATAGAATGAGTAGCCGATGGATCGTTTTCATCTTTTCAACGTAAAATTTCTAAGCATCAAATTCATCTACTTTTAATAGGCAGGACGCAGTTGAACATCAGTAACAAGGTCAAAGCCGTCAACAAAGAGGAGGTTTATTCAAATTAACGAAGGTTTGTTGAAGGAGGGTGAATTCATATGCAATGACTTTGATACCAACTAAAATTGTGATAGGATTATACTAATCAAAGAATTGGTTCTCATTGCTATAGATTTTAAAAGGAAGTATATATAGAACAAAAATGGTCTAGACATGGACCAACACGATGTGTATCCTAAAAATATATAATTGTAGACACCCGATAGACTCAAATTTCTGCAATTCAAATAAATCATTAAGTAAAAAAATGCATAGCTGAAACCATTAAATCATGAGAAAGTGTACAGAAATTATATTGAGGAAGATGATTGTGGTGGCTACATTGTGTACCACACACTTACAACCCTAAAATCTTAACTATACGTAGATAACTACAACCCTAACCTAATGAATCTAATGAAACCTACACAATGCTACATTAACATACTACCATTAACATAAACATACTAATAAACATACTATACTAATCTTAATTACTCTAACGCTTAATCATAAAACATTAGAATTGGAACTCAAAAAAAAAAAAAAAACATTTGAATTGATTTGGTTTTGGTTATTTAAGTCATTTACTTTGTTAAAAAGGTGAATTTATAATCTTAACATGAATAACATCTCTTTAAATATTTTTAAATGTTGAATTAATTAAAGCTAGTAAACTTATATAAGTTTTTTTTTTTAAAAAAAAAAAAAACTTATATTTGAATGGATATAAAAGTATACAATAATGATTAAGAGATTATGTGCTAAAGTCTTTCCATTCACAATTATTGTTATAACTAAAAAACTAAGGGTCTGTTTGGACCCCCGATTATACAACGACCGTTTAGGTTATAATAGTCTGCCAAGTGTTTGGGCCACCGGTTATAATAACCGGTGGTTATGCCCAGAAATTGCGGGCCGTCTATTTCTTTCCGCCGCCATTGCTTACCAAAATCGGTGCTTTTGTTTATTGATTTTTTTTTCTCATTTTCTTTTTCATATTTCTTATTCTTCGTCTTCTCTCGTGGGTTCCTTCCTCTGTTATTTTTTCCTTTTTGTAAATGAAATTATGAAATCTACCATTGAAAAATATATGGGATGGATGAAAGAATAGAGCAAAATAGGTTGGATATATTTGGTTTCTTGCTAAAAATGAATCAGGTGTTTTGGGGCTTTTTAACCAATTTTTTAAGAAATTTCTCTGGGCAGAGAAAAAGGGAGAATGCGAGGAAGAAGAAAACTCACATTTGCCGATTTTGTGACCTTTTATTTGTAGGAGTTTCAATGAGTGTTGTCCAGATTTACTGTCGTGTATCAATTTTGACACCTATTTTTCTCAACTCTTCTTTGGTGGGGTTTCTTTTTCTTTTCTTTTTGGCAATTTTTTTGGGATCTGATGGATCTTATGGTATAATTGAAGAATTGAACGTAAGATTTAAAATTTACAATATGAGATTTTGAATTTCAAGATTTTTTTATTGAAATTTTGGGTTTTATTTATTTATTTATTTATTTTTATTTAATTTCTATTTGATAGCCTCTTTCTTTATTATTATGATTTCTTAATTTTTTTAAAAAAAAAATACTATTTATTTAATTCTATTGCTTTGTTGTTTTAGTTTCCATTGTTTTGGCTATCAAGAATAAAATATA
>JBBMKA010000022.1:9434393-9447470 GCA_037833695.1 Sechiopsis laciniata
TGTCCAATTATCATGAATTGACTTAATGGTCAAAGACAATCTTAAATTATCATAAATTCAATTCATAGTAGTTTATTTACTTAAAATGAGTTCCTATCAACAAAATTTACTTTGACATTTAAACATTGTATGTTCATATAGTATGTCTTGGACATTATGTGTCCATTTCTTCATGTTGATTGGACAATAGCTGTAAAGAGCACAATTCTCTCGGCTATGGAATCATTTGCTCATGTTGATTAATAAGAATATAATAAACTATTAGCTAGTCACATGCCAAAACATCATATTGGGAGCTTAAAACTTTAATTATATTTTATTTATTTATGCAATTAGTTGTGATTTTAAGGACACATTTTTTTTCACCTTTAACCCAGTAGAGTTGCTGTCAAGAATTTACATTAACAGAAAAATTGGGTATTGTTTAACCTCATTGATCTCATCTTCAATGTGATAAATTTTATTTTATTTTATTTTTTTGAATAATACTTATAACGATTTCGGCATTGTTGTCCAAAAGAAAGAGGGTCAAGAACCCTTTACGAATTACGTTTAATAATCCTTTATAACATTTTCGATCATAGTTTGGAATTATTCATATAAGGTATAACGAATATTATTTACATATTTCGGATATAGTAAAACTATTTATTTTTCATAAAAGTTATCAAGATGAGCACAAAATAACTCAAATGCTCACGAATATTAAAAATGAAAAGATTCTTGCACGTTCAACCCAGCAATTATGAGTCATTATTTTTGCTAAAAATAGACTATATATTTTTTTCTAAAGAAAATAAACTCTATTTTCTTCCTTCTTAAAGTAGGGACGATTGATATTCCTCCTGGGATAATTTTGTTAAGAAATTGACGTAATGCACCACAT
Source organism: Sechiopsis laciniata (assembly GCA_037833695.1). Classification (NCBI taxonomy): domain Eukaryota; kingdom Viridiplantae; phylum Streptophyta; class Magnoliopsida; order Cucurbitales; family Cucurbitaceae; genus Sechiopsis; species Sechiopsis laciniata. The sequence continues at coordinate 9,435,280 of JBBMKA010000022.1, forward strand.
ATAAGATTTACTGGAAGTTAACGTAATGCACCATATATAAGATTTACATCCAAACCTAAAATACAATGATTTATACAAGGGTATGCATAAATTAGTAATAATTAGGTGTATATGAGTCAAGTTGATTTAGATTGAACCGAGTAAAAAATTATCAACTTAATAAATTATTTAACCCAATAAAATTATAGTATTTTAACGAAGCTTTTCATTTTAAATTGGATTAGTTCGTATTACTTAGTTGTACGTTTACTTTGGGTGTAAGCCCTTAAATCATTGTCCAATCTTTAAAAGTTTTTTGGCTCCAACATCGTCAAAGAAGAAAAAAGGGTAATTGTTAATTCTTTTTCGAGGGCAATTTGGGTGCAGTCAACAATGATGCCAATATATGTGGTGCCTTTGGCGTTACACATTTCAGCCCACTTTTTTTTTAAGAAAAAAAATAAAAATATTTATGTAACATTATGGTTGGGGTGAAGTGGCCCTCTTCTTTTTCGGCAACAAATAATTACCGTCGAATATAATCCACATTTATCTCAATTTCTTTTAATCATAATCGTACTTTCATTAATTATTATTGTAGTATTCAATAATTCATTCTTATATCCTATCTTGTGCATTAAACATCACCACTACCTCAAATACAAACAATTATTGAAAGGGTTAATGACACATTAATTTTATTGTTTGATAATAAATCAATTCAACACCATGGTCACAAGTTCGATTCCAAAAATTGATATTAACTCTCATTTATTTGCAAGCAGTAATATTTTTTATGTAAGATAATTGTTACATAATCATAATTATTTGTATTCAAACACATACAATTAGTTGGTGGCGTGCCGAGTAATTTATTTATGGTTTGGTCACACTCTCCAATTTTTTTTTAAAAAAAATTATAATCTATCAAAAACTATTATCATTGCATCAAATGCCCCTTATTTCTCCGTTGGAGTAAAGTAACGTTCAAAGACAATTTATTAAACTACCTTTCAACCACAGGTTCAAAACGTTTAAATGTTGAAATTTCAGTTTCAACAATAAGCATTAAAATTCAGATACTTTCTTTCGCACAAAAGTCTATGAACAATTAATTACTCCAAAAATAATATTTTTTTTAAAGATGGGAGTAGATTTAAATTTTCTAACGAAAAAATAAAGAAGAATATAACTAAACCAACTTAAAAGTATAGATTACAAAATAAAACGGGTTTGTTCAAATACCTCACAACAAACGCTAGAGGAGAAAAATATGTAAGTTTTTTGTTGTTTTCTTCCGACTACTCTTTAATGTTCGATTAAATCAATCCACATCGTCCAAAAGTTATTAAGATATGTTAATAAGATTATGTTGTGTAAATTAATGCTTTTTTCTTTGACATTCAATTAAATCTGTCACATTGTTCAATGGTGCTCATAAGCCCCATTGGCTTGGGAGGGATGTTAAACATAATTAAGAGGTTAAATATGTTTAATTTTGTTTGTTATCTTCAGATCATTTTTCTTGTCATTTAAGAGATGTTTGAGGGAAAGGAAATGACAATGATTATAGGTGAATGAGAATTAAGGAAGTATAGAATGAAGAATGATTTTGAAGAAAATAATGATTTGTATTTAGAGTAAAATGAATGATTATGAGGAGAGTGATTATTTATATTTGAGATGAAAAAAAATAATTATGAGGAAAATAAAATGATAATGAAAAATAGTTATGATAAGAATAAAAAATTGTTAGGAGAAAGAATAAAAAATAGTTAGAAGGTAAATAAAAACGTGATTTTAGGGAAATATATAATTACGATGAGAAATATTCTCAATGACAAACACCGAAAATCATTCTCATTCTCTCTATTTCATCATATCCATGCCACAAACATTCCCTTAGTCTATTTTGTCCAGACTGTTATAATTAGCTTCGGTACATGAAAAAATTAAAAGGTATTCCAAATTTTACTTTGATTTAAAAAAATATCTCCATTTAAATATTATAAAATAGACAATAGTTAAAGTGCAAAGTTACCACTTATTTGTGAGGACCATAATGTATCACATCTTTCAATATCATTTTTCTCTCATTAATCAAATTATAATTTTTTTTATATATTATTTAATGAATTTTTTATATCTCACAAATAGTAATAAGTTTTTTACTTATCCACTCTAAATAATAATAATAATAATTTTTTATTACATACTTACTAATAAATATCCAAATATTTCTGGTTAAGCACTTTTTAACAGACTCAAACATTGAAGGATATATATTAAAAAACCTAATGTTTTCTTTTCATGAAAACCAAGATATTGTACTTTTGTAAGTTTAAAAGAAAATTATTATTATTATTTAATCGAGATAAAAATGAACTAAAAAAACTAATTAACCTTTGAAACTTAAAAAAAAAAAATCAAATTAACATTTGAAACTATGAATTGTCTCTCTTTTATCGAATAGGTCGGTGACGTAATTAATTATCTTATTTGATATTAATTGATTTCAATTCTACTATTACGAGTTCGATATCAAAAATCAATATTTGAGTCAGTAATTATGTGCCCTCTATATTAAATTTGTTGGTCTCCTCCCTTCCATTTGTACTAATAAAAAAATTATGTCTCTCTTCTTTTAATTTTTTAATTTTTTTTGAAAGCAACTAAAATTGACTCATATTTTAACGCTAAGAAAAATAGCGGCATTTCAACAAATTAAGAAATTACGGCGTAGATGTATAATCCTGAAATTTTCCATTCCGGTTCTTTCAAAACCACTGTTCATATCAGGACCAAGGAATTTCACGCGCAAATCCAGAACGGTAATCTTTCTCTTTCTTTCTGCAATTTTTGTTGCATTTCACTGAGAAAATTCTGTATCTGTTTGTTGATTGAACGCAGTTCGATTCTGTTCGTGTTACTGTTTGCTTCTTTTCGCGTTTGGTGGCTAAGAAAAATCACGAATAAAGAAGTCGCCGTCGTCATCTTGCCTTCAATGACAGCAGAGGAAACTTCTTGAAGCTCTCCTCTGGTCAACGCCGGATACTTGTTGTGGTCAAGGTCAGTTTCTATGAGAATTGAGTCGGGATTTCAGTACTTCTGAATGATTTTTTGCATCTTGTTTGTCATTTGCGGATTATTTTGTTCATTGATAGTCTTAAATCTGAAGGTTGTGCTCTTTAAGTTTCTGTGATCTGTTATAGTTCTCGATTATGTAGCCTACTAAGCAGCATTAATTTTAGCTTGATTTTGTTAGAAACTTGTTTTCTCTTTAGAAGCTTGTTAAATCCGTGCTTATTGTGAATGATCGGGTGCCTGATTTGATGGATTTATACGAAGTATAGAAGTGTTCTTAGTTTCTAATTCTAATTACTTTGTTTGGAGCGACGAGGAGCTCATCTTGGCATAGCGATCATTTTGTGGAATCCCTAAATGAATGTTATTATGTCTTTCTAAATTGTTTGTTTGTGTAAGTAGAAGCGCAGAGTTAGGGACTATATCTTGAAATTATGGTTGAGATTGCAATGCTTTTATTTCACTTCTCTCTTGTCATTGTATTTGTTGAGCGGTACCAATTTAATCAAGAAAGATTGTTCTCTAGAAAGTGGAAACTTATCGGGATGTATTAAAATTGTCGAATTGGCGTGAATAGAATGGATAGTGTTGTCTTCAACTGTTTAGTTATGTTTAAATCCATCAGATTATAACGAGGGGGACCATTAGTGGAATGATCCTTGCTTTTTTATTAGTACGTTTCAGAGTTCATTTGTTTTGAGCTTGGAATAAGTAGGCCAGCTTTTTTCCTCTCTTACATTGAAATATATTCTTGTTAAAGAGGCCGGCTTTTGATCCAGTAATAGCATTCATGTATTTTGATGTCAAACAACTATCAGATTCCTCTATTGTCCCCCTTCTTTTGTTTATGGGATATTTCGAGAAGAGACCCGGTTATTGACAAACTTATACTTTGAGTTTATGTCTAAAGTTATTTTTTTATAATGGCAGAGATTTGGTTCGTTGGATCAGACAACAGAGGTTGTAATGACTTGTTTTTGTTTTTGTTCAAGAAGAAACAGAGATTCGTCAGCTGCGCAAACAACAGCAGCATTCGACGGTACGTTGGTTTAGCTTGAATTAGCCTATGGTTTTGCATTAACTAATTCATATATGATGATTTTTATATGAGAATATGAAATACTTCGGCATTATACTTGTACCACAGCATGATGAACACTTGTTTTTGCTTTGGTCTTCATCGATGAAGGGGTCCAATCCATCAGAAATCAATGGCTTTCTTATGCGTAATGTTGCCATTTTTCTTGAAGTTTTTCGGTGTATTTGCTTGAGGTGCAGCATGGATAATCTTTTTTGGATGCTTAAGAATATATTTCCAACCTTCTATCATTGAGATAAAGAAAGGTCTGTTGAATGTTGATAAAAAATGGTATGGTCGTCCAAGTCCTAGATTTTAGATAGAAAAAGAGAGAAAACAGATTATCGTCTTTTCATCCCTCTTTCTATCTTCCCTTAGCTGGATTTGATTTCTGATTGTTTAGTAGAAAGAATTCTTCTAGGGATGTTCTGCCGTGAACTTCCTTTCTTCATTGATTTTTCTCTTCTTCTCTTTTCTTTTCTGTTTGTGGAAAATTGCAAATTCTAAGTTCTAACTGCATCCTCCTGCAGTTTTGCTCAACAACTCGTGTCTTATCCTTTATCCATAGTTGTCTTTTGCATCCCCTGCTTTCAGTTGTGATATTAACATTAGACTTAGTCTCTCTTTTCCCCTTCTTTAAGAATCCAGGCCGTTTAGCGGTCTTTCATTAACAGAAAATTGGTAAATAAAACCTGGTTTCATCATGTAAGTCATCAAAACTATTTACCTTGTCTGAGCACTTGGACTTCTAGATCCGTTTGCTTTGAAAATTTTGATTGATGTTGTATAAGCTATATAATAGGTTTTTTTGGCACAGAGATTTCAAATATTCCAAACGTTCGCTTGTACTCATACGAAGAACTTAGGAAAGCAACTGAAAATTTCAGGTTTGAAAATAAACTTGGACAGGGAGGCTTCGGATCTGTCTACAAGGTATAGCTGAAGCAGCTTCTTGTTGTATCTTGATGATAACTAATGTCCAAAAGCTGAATGCTGTTTACTATTACTTGAGCAGGCAACGCTCAGAAATGGAACTCTGGCTGCTGTAAAGGTACTATCCATGGACTCAAACCAAGGGACACGGGAGTTTTTGGCAGAAATCAATGCGATTACAGCTATAGATCATGATAACCTGGTTAAGTTGTATGGCTGTTGCGTGGAAGGGCAGCACCGAATCTTGGTCTATCCTTACCTGGAAAATAGAAGCCTTGACAGGATGCTTCTTGGTGGTTAAATATCCTGTTCTGTTTTAGTCTTAGTTTTGTAGTTTTCCCAGAAATGATTTAATCTAATGTACCTTCTTACCATAGGTAGAGGACATGCAAATATCCAATTCAATTGGAAAGCGAGGTGTAAAATATGCATTGGCATCGCAGAGGGGCTCACGTTCCTTCATGAGGAAGTTCAGCCACATGTTATACACAGGGATATCAAAGCAAGCAATATCCTGCTTGATAAGGACTTAACCCCAAAAATTTCTGATTTTGGTCTTGCTAGACTACTCCCTGCTCACATGACCCACGTTAGTACACGTATTGCTGGGACAGAGTAAGTTGTGCATACTAGTTATGCAAATTTTTTAATCTAAAATATTTATAGGGCTAAATCCTCTTAAAATGATATATCTTTATTTCTGAAAAGCTTGGCGATGACTGTTCCTCTTAGGAGTCGATGCAGTATATTCTGCGACTTGTTTTAAAAAAAAAAGTATATTCTGTGACTGCTCTCACGTCGCATTAAAGTCTACTAAAGTTTGGATGACTGTCTATCCTGTTTGTAGTTTAGACATCCATATGAGATGGTCTGCAATAGACGACTGGTATGAAAGAATCTCCACACAAGAAGTATACTGACTGCACATGTTTTTAGAAGTTCATATTTTTAGTCATATACATTTTTCACAAGCAAAACTTAATACTGATGAATTGTATATCCTATGCTAACTCGTGATGTTTGTTTAGATGGTCTGTATTGTCTTTGGAGTCAATAACTCTTTCGTTTCTCTTTTTAATGCTCAAATTATTTTAACCCTTACTTTCCACCGAGTCCAAGTTATAAGCAATCTCATAATTTGATATTCATATTATTCTTTCACAATAAGGAATGTAATGTTTTGACAAGGCCTGTTGCTTATCTAAGAGAGCTCGGTGTCTTGCAATCTTTCCTTGCAAATTTACCATTTTTACTTTCTTTTAGAAAAAAAAGGCAAAAACTAACTCTGCTGCTATATTGTTTATGAAGGGGTTATCTTGCACCTGAATATGCCATCCGGGGGCAAGCGACAAGAAGAACAGATATTTATAGTTTTGGTGTCTTACTCTTGGAGATTGTTTGTGGGAGGTACAACATAAATAGACGGTTGCCTGCTGAAGAACCATATCTTCTAGAAATGGTATGCATTAGTTGCGGTTTTTTATGACAGAAAATAAAATATGGGTGGGATATAGTTGGAGTTATTTGTTGACTGTTCAAGTCAAATAAAAGACCTTTGATAACTGGGTTCTGTTAGAGTTGAGCCGTCATTTAGTTGGGGTTTATTACGAGTTCTGATTGTCATTTCCCATTCCTAGTTAGGGTTTCGCCTTTAAGTTTATATATATGTGTAATCGCTTCATTGATAAATCAGAAGAATAGATTATTCGTGTTACTATTAAATGTTTACAGGTTCCATCTTAAATCTAATTGGCAATGGGAGGAGTAAGCCCATGTATCTCATAAAGTGTGAGGTTCTCTTTATCCTTCCGATATGAGATTCTCAATATACCCCTTTAAGATGGTGCCTCTTTTGGTTCACCTTCTTGAGTCGGATCCCAATTTTTTGGATTTTATGAGCTTTGTTGGATCATGTTAAATCACCAATCAATTCAAAAGTTTAAGCTAATGAGTCGGAGTAAATTAATTATATCAACCTAACACTCCCCTTCACTTGTGGGCCCCAAAAGGTTAAGCTGATGAGTTGGGGTAAATTTAATTATATCAACCAGAACGTTCTAATACAAATTGAAAATGAGATGAGTAGCTCATGTATATTATAAAGTGTGAGGTCTCTCTTCATCTTTTTGATTCCTCAACGGGTACTCCTTATAATTATTCAAAAAAATATATTTTATTAACACGTGCACTAAGTTAGTCAAGGATGAGCTTACCTAGCCAACTGAACTGTATTGATGTTATTCTATGGTTTGTTTAGCTTCTAGATTCCTATCATGGTTTTTTTACATGGACGTATCAGTGTTTTTCTAACCTAGCCATGTCTTAAAAATCCAAAACTTTTCCGGTATTTGGCTATGAATATTGCCATTTGAAACTATGAATGCAGTATCATAGTTTCAGGAATGCAGTCTAATATGTCCCTATGGGGTGGTACAAGTGGTTGAAGGCTTGGGTTTTGAAGGTGTGTTCTCCTGTTCGAAACTTACCTATGACATTAATTTGTAGATACCTCCCGTGTCTCCACTCCTTCGATGTTTCCTGGTGCCTAGCCTAGGGACGGACGTAGTTACCCCGGATATAGTCGAGCGAAGCTCCGGTTTCCCGGTTTCAAAAAAAAAAAAAAAAGAGAAAAGAAATGCAGTCCAATATTTGTTCAAAATTTGAAGTAACCATGTCCTTTTCTTGTTGAACTAAAAAAAGAGACGAACATTTTCTTTTTCTGGCATCCGATGTAATATTTAATTCAGACTACAATCAAGACAAAACTGAATTCATAATCGAAGCATATTGCTAAAGCTTTACATTACACAGGTGAGTTTTCTAGGAAGTATCATTCTATTACCATAGGTTACAGATTTATGCTCATCGTATAAAACATGACTTCGAATATTTTCATGACCTGCGTGTAATAAAATGTGAAGAAAACATTCTATCATGTAGTGAGTAATTTTGAATGTATGCTTATCGATAACGTGTTGGTATTTCTAACAAAGTTATGTAAATGCTGCAGGTGTGGGAGCATCACGAGAAAGGGCAATTGCTGGAATTGGTAGACATATCATTACGTGGAGAATTTGAGGCCGAGGATGCCTGCAGATATTTAAAAGTCGGTCTTCTCTGCACCCAAGATATGCCAAAACTCCGGCCATCTATGTCTACCGTTGTCAAGATGCTGACAGGTGACGTCGACACATCCGATCAAACAATATCTAAACCAGGAATGCTCTCAGAGTTCATGCTTCGAAGAGATGTACTTGGCACGAAAGGTCAGCCTGATTCGAAGCTTGCATCGACAACTGAAGACTCAGGAAAGCACATTGATTCAACTTCATCGTCAGGATTAGTGGACACCTCGCATGGTACCATAACCTTCAATTCTATATTTGATCGTAGTAACTGAATTGGAAATTATCAATGAATGTGTACATCAATTCTACTAGAACACCTTTTCCATCTTTATGTGTATCAGTTTTAAACTGTGTTGTCTGCTTTAGTAGTCCGAGATTATTTTTCAGTGAGAAAATGCATTGTTTGTTACAACATTTTTTGTTGAAGAGTTTTGTATCACATGACGTGTCGTGTACTCAAGGTGTATATTGAACAATTTTTTTTATCTTTGATCCTGTTGGCATGGAAGAAATTTTCCCCCTCTTGTTTTCTCATATTCCCATTATGTTGATAAAAGATGTTTTGTGCTTGATGTTTTGTGCATTTTGATTGTTAAATTTAGAAAAAGAACAAGAAAATGCTCAAATAAAAAACCCTCAAGTTCAAAAAAAAAAAAAAAAAACAGAACCTATATTTTTTCAAATGGAATGATCTCTAACAAGATGAACCAATAACTTCCTCACTACTAAGATAAATAGGATCACCATGGAATGTGCTTTGATCAAATTTATTGTATGAAAACTGATGAATTTGAATTTTATTACTTTTGTATAATGATGTAACATTTCAAACATTCTAAAATTTTCAACCAATCTGAACAACAAAGATATAATTAAATTTGAACAAAGTGAAGAAGAAAGAAAACTTCAAAACAATCCCCGGTTATAAATCTAGTTTATAGTCAACCGGTTAAGGCATATACCCTCGACCGAGAAGTGAAAGGTGCAAGTCCCCCACCCCAAATGTTGAATTGAACTAAAAAAAGGAAAAAAACTAGCTTTTGGTTCTGTTACATCTGTACCACAAGATCACAAAAGAGAGGATTCTGTACCCAACAATGAATCCCAACATCACTGCCAAATTGCTCCATTTTTGTGACTCTTTTAGGCCTTGTTGCCTTAAGAACATTTCTCCATATGTTGTACAAACTCCTTGTTTGAACTCTATGCATCTTCCCTTCCCTTGTTCTCCTCCATACTCATTTATCAAGAAACACTCAAATGGGTACTTGAAAAGGCTCAAATAGTGCATGAAAATCCAGTAGTTAGGGATGTTTTTCTTTGATATAAAGTACCCAGAAAAGAGAAAGAAAGACCCCATTAGTCCTGATATTACGGTGGTTCCTGTAATGAAGTTCGGGACAAGAGCACTGAAACACGACACGAAAGAATTGGACATTAGAACGACCATCCAAACAACTAGGGAGAAGTAGAAGAACTGGATGATGTCGTTTTTCAAACCGACCAACCAGTAAACACTGGCTGTAAAGAGGAGAGAGACCATCAAAAGGAAAGGGAGAAAGATGAGGGTGTTTGCTAGAACATAGGAAGATACTCTGTAAGCACCTCTTGATGTCTCCCTCATTAGGATCATTCTCTCTCTCAAGAAGATTGGAAGACCCTCTGTAGTTGAAGACAGCAAGAAAGTGAGGCTGAAGGCGAAAAAACCGAGCCGGGTTTGCAATGCCGTTTTGCTGGTACTATTTCCAGTTTTGAAGAATATGGTCCCTAGTACCAATCCAGCTACCAAGGCTTGAATGACTCTTGTGGCAAAGAGTTGTTTGGTCCTAAATGTGTTCTTGAAAAATCTTTGTCCTAGTATTACAACTTCCTTGGATCTAGAATTCTGGTACGAAACAGGTTTTTCGTCGTGTTTTTCTATGCGTGTAACTCTTATCATTGTCTGATCCTCAACCTTGTTTTGTAGGTAATGGAGTTTGTTGAAAGTTTCTGAAGTATGCATAGCCAAGCTGTCCACAACATCAATGGCAAATTCTAGCACATTGACATGGTGAGGGATCTGATGATTGGCAAGCTTAAGCCTCTCCTCAAGATGATTCAATGATCCATTATGCATCACAATTCCATTCGAAAGCAGAATCAGACGATCGAAAAGTTCCAGGATTCGGAAACTGGGTTGATGGATGGTTAAAAGAACCGTCTTACCTTGGCTATTGACCATTCTTCTAAGCACTGACATAACATGAAGCGCTGAGACTGAATCCAATCCCGAGGTGGGTTCATCAATCAAAATCACAGCTGGGTCATGAACCAATTCAACTCCAATCGAAACCCGACGCCTTTCGCCTCCCGAAATGCCACGGTTCGATCCTCCTCCAACCCTCGATGCCGCTACATGTTCCAACCCGAGGTCCTTCATCAGCTTCCTCACTCTAGATTCAGCCTCTTTTCTCCCACCAGCAAGCCTCAGCAGACAACTGTACATGAGTGTTTCTTCAACTGTGAGTAAAGGGAAGAGAGCATCGTCCTGCGTGACGTATCCCGAGATTCTCGGAAACGTTTTCTCGACCATATGCTGATCATTGACAAGCACTTGGCCTGAAGTCTTCCTCAGAGGTATGTTTCCTCCAAGAATCTCTAGCAATGTTGTTTTTCCAGCCCCACTAGGACCAGCAATGGCTGTAATCTCCCCAGCTCTGGCTTCACAATTCACATTCTTCAAAATAAACTTTGGATCATTCTTTGAACTCCCATCACAACTCAACCAATTCAACACATCAAAGCTCTCACATATTTTGTAACAAAGATTTTTTGCTTCTATTTTGTAATTGGTTCTTTGGTTATTTGAAATAGGCCTCTTCATTGGCAAGTCCATGAAGAAGATAGAAATGTGTGTGTGTGTGAGAGAGAGAGAGAGAGACTATTGTAAAAGTTGTAACTGGGGAGATGAGCTAACACACCAAACTAATGAATAATGTAAGAAGATATATATGGGAAGGCTAGAGAAGTAAATATAGATATTTTCATTCATAGGTTAGGCCATTTTTGAACAACAAGATTTGACCTGGCATAGCCTCCATTTCCATTCTCATTTTTAGGCTAAGATGAGATTTTTTTTTTTTTTTTTTTGTTCCCCTTTTTCATGTGTGGAAATTTGGGGAAGCTTCAAAAAGTTAGGAACACATGGAGATGTTGAGAGAAGAGATAGATGAAAAATGATTGTGATGTATGAGAGGAAAATTAAAGACTCAAATATGCATCAAATGGTTGAACTACATCAACCATAGAACAACTTTTTGGGAGATGAGAGAAATTAAAAACAATTATCAAATTTGAATTGAGTGGTAAATATGAATAGACAAGTTATGAATTTGAAAAAAACAACCACATAAACAACTTTTTAAGGGAAGAGAAAATTAAAGATTGTATTTCAAATATGCATAAAATAGTTAATATGAGTAGATAAATTAACTATTAAAAATAGTCACATTAAACAAGGTTTCAAGAGAGAAGGAGATTATAGATTGTATTTCAAATTTACATGAAATGGTTAATACAAGTAAACAAAATTTGAACATATATCAAATAGTTATTGAACAACTTTTGGGGGTAGAGAGGAAAATAAAAAATAGTTATTGAACAACATATATCAAATAGTTATTGAACAACCCAACCCAACTCAATTAAAGACACAACCCGACCTAATCCAACTATTTATTTTTGAGTTGTGTTAGGTTATCGGGTTCATAAATTTGCAACTAACTAACCTAAAATTAAAGAAACTTACCACGATAAGCAATGTACTCAATAAACAATTTCTAACACTCTTTCTTTTGTTCCTAGAAACTTAAGACGAACATTAGCATAAGTAGATTCTTATTGTAGATGCGAAATTCAAATTTACCAAGCTTTAAAACCTCATCAATAAGTTTAAAGTTTAAAAAATATTAAAAAATAAAAAGTCTAGCAATAATAATTAAATAAAATAA
>JBBMKA010000022.1:9456786-9469781 GCA_037833695.1 Sechiopsis laciniata
TTAAATCCCATCTCTAATGGTTCTAATCTCAAAACTAGGGGTGATCTCGGTTCGGTTTTTGTCGGTTTTGTGCCAAACCGATATCTTCGATTTTCAAAAAATGGATCCGATCCAATGTCCAATAAAATATAGAACCAATGGTTCGGTTTTCAATTGGTTCGGTTCAGTTTTGGATCCGATCCAATGTCCAATGTTTTTTAATATATAAAAAACAACATTTCTAACTAAAATAACTTCTCCAATTTTCTTTAACACGCTTGGCCCTTGCATCTAATTTTCTTTCATAAAATTAGTTTTAAATAAATAATGACAAATAATATGAAAAAAGTAAAGTTTGAGAAAGTTACTTAGAAAATATATTGATATTTGAAGGATACAAAATATTAGGTTGATCTTCAAAACTTTAGAAAACTTTCTAAATAATGGAATAAATATAACTTTATATGATTTATTGAGAATATATATATTTCAGTTTGGATCGGTTTTTATTGGTTTTTGAAAACGAAAACCGGACCGATCCAATATTTTCGATTTTTTCAAATTACAAATTGATATGTCTAATTTTCTGCTAAAACCGATTCGATCCATTGGATTGGATTGGTTCGGTTTGGTTTTTCGGTTTTACCTTGCACCCCTACTAAAAAAAAAAAAAATAGCTATGTATAAAATAAAAAAGAATCATGTTAAACATACTAATATCTTACAACCATTCACCGTGAAAAAAAAAATATAAAAGAATCATAAGCATTGACTAAAGACAAATATTAATTTTTCGAAGGATGACAAATATTAAATTTTGACTAAAGACAAATATTAAATTTCGACAGGTTATATTTAAAAAAACATTAAATTTCCGTAGGTAGATACCTAATTTACCTGAATTTTACCAGGACAATTGAGAAAAAAAAAAAAAAAAAAAACAACAACAACCAAATACTTGGCAAAATACTAAGATCTTCTGACTTTTGATTTTTTAAGATTAAGATATCATTCGATAATTATTTAATTTTTAATTTTTGATATTTAATTTATAAATAATACATTTTCATATGGATTTTTTTTTTTTTTTTTTGAGAAGTCTCTTATTTTATCATCTACATTTTACATGTTTTTCAACAAAGAAAAGTATGAAAACTAGAAAAATAGTTCTTGAACATTTAAAACTTATTTAAAATTTTTTACATGTTTTTCAACCTCCCCCCAAAAAAAAAAAAGTTTGAAAACTAAAAAAATAGTTATTAAAACTTATTTTTAGCATTTGAAAATTGGCTAAAAATTAAAAATAAATAAATAAAACAAATAAAATTCATGGCCATTTTCAAAAACTATAAATAAAAACAAAATGATATCTAAATGGATTGATTTGTTGAAATTAATTATCTAAATGCATCTAAACCTTATTGATTTGTTATAAAAAGCACAACTAAGTTTGATAAACCTTATTGGCTAAGTTTTCTGTAGTATAAAACTAAAAATAAAAATAAAAATAAAAGTAAATAATAAATAAAAAGGAAAAAAATAATCATTCAACGATTCTAGATGTTAGACATTTTAAAAATATTATGTCTTGTGATATTCCTGATTGTGTGGATCAATTTACATGCACCATTACAAAACATACAATCTAGCCCTACAATGTTTAAATATCGATTTTAATTATATTCATAAAAAAAAAGCTTTGAAAATAAAAATAAATAATTTATACAAAATATTTTTGGTATATGCCAAATTACTCCATTTTTGAAAATTTACTCAAATTTATCTTTAATTCCACCCGGGAGATCCTTTAATTTATATTAAACATATTATCCTTAATTTCCTTCCTCAAATCTAAAATAAATCAAAATCAAAACTTCAGAAAAGGAAGAAAAATATTAGGATAAAATTAAGGGAAATTGTTATGGATAACCATTTTAAAGTCACATATTATAATTATAGTATTTTTTTTATAGCAGATTTTGATTCCATTTTTTAAAATTTACGTCTTATCCCTTGAGGCACTAAAAGAGTTAGAAAATTGTTATAGATTTAATTTTTTTAGCTTACTGATTAAATTTATCATTGAATTGATTGGAAGTATATATTTGATCAATTTATCACGATCTCTCCATTTTTATGTTAGATATGAAATATTTTTTAAAAAAAGTGTCATTGATGATTATTTTTAATTTTTTTGTTTTGTTTTTACATCTAAAACTCCCTAAAATTAAAACTTCTTTCAAACCAGATATGATTAAATAAAACAAAAAAAATAACAATCCATCCATATTTGGTAATTACAACAAAAAAAATTACAATGAAAAGGACTACCAAACGGGCAGTAATCAGATCACCGCACCCAAATTTTGAAAAGTAGAGAGTAGAAATAAAGAAAGGAATTTGCGAGTGTGTGGGTGGATAAGGAAGAAGAAGAAACCACGCAACACTCCAATTTAAAATTCCACCAAATTATTCACCAAATTCTCTCTATATATATTCCACACGCCTTTCGATTTCATTTCTGTAAATCTACCCTTCTTTCTGTCTAGACCTCCGATCTGGGTCGCCTTCTTGTTCATCATTCTTCTGGCTTTGAAGCTTCTTCTGGGTTTTTGTTGATTGTTTTGTTTGGTGGGTTCTGTGGGTTTTTGTGTTTTCGATCTGGTTTTTTTTTGTTTTTTGTTTGTTTTTGGGGTTTTTGAGAGCGATCTTGGACTTGTTACTTGTTGTTGGTTGGTTTTGTGTTTGGTGAATGTGGGTGGGTTTGTTTTTGAAGATTTGAGAAGTGAAAAAGGAGAGAGGAGGAAGAAGAAGAAGATGCCGCAAGATCAATCTAAGAAGGTATGTTAATGTTTCTTTGTTTTGTGTACTGTTGTTTTGGTGTTTGAGATGATTTTAATTTGTGTTTGTCATTTGTTGAATGAGCTTATCTGTTTTTGGATTCCATTTTGTGTAAATGGGATTTTGATTGATGGGCCAGGACCAGTTGAATGAGCTCATTTGTTTTTAGATTGCATTTTCTGTAATGGGATTTTGAATCATGGGTCATGTCTAGTTCAATCTGCTGCGTTTGGATGCAAATTTGAATCTATTGTTCCTATCTCTATCTCAATCGGGTTCTTTGCAGTAGCTCAGTTATCTCAGCAGGGTTCGCAAGGAGCGGTCTTGTTGGTAGAGGCTTGGAGGTCCTCGTGTTTGTAACGTGCGAGTGAGCTTTACTGTAAGATCTCTTGCAGGGTGCGGCTGTCCCGTTCATCTTGTGGAGCAAAGCTTTGATTTCTGATCATATTATAAAAAAAAAAAGTTGTCTCTGCAGGGATTTATATTATATAAAATTCGTTTTCTATTACATGAAAAGGTTTTTTTTTTTTGCAGGGGTCAGGGATTTTGAGAGGAAAAGGGAAGTGTCTTTTGGTTGGTATATTGTAGTTGTTAACCATGGGTGGGTGGGGGATTAGAAGGATTCTTTAGTGATGAAATTTTGGTTTTTTATGGTAATTTCCTTTTGGGCGTGGGATTTTCTGAGCATTAGTTTTGTTTGATCTTATTTTGTATGTAACTACCATCCTTCTCATGGTGATGTACTGGTTTTAGTTTCCTTTTAATTATTTTTTGTAAAGCTTACTTCCAGAGCTGAAATTCATGATTACCATGTTGAATTTGTAATATTGAATTGCATTTCTACATTTCCTACTGTTTCTATGATTGGTTTTGTTTAAAAGTTAAACAATTGCATTATAATAGTACTTTTGTGTTCTTTTCTGATGAATCATGATGTTAACATAATTCATTTTATCTCTAGGAGGCCAAAGAAATCAAATTTTTTACCGAATATGGGGATGCTAATCGATATAAGATTCTTGAAGTTGTTGGAAAGGGAAGTTACGGAGTTGTTTGTTCGGCTATTGACATGCAAACCAGGGAGAAAGTTGCAATAAAGAGAATTCATGGTATTTTTGATCATGCATCTGATGCTATTCGAATCCTTCGTGAAGTTAAGTTGCTTAGATTGTTGCGGCATCCTGATATAGTTGACATCAAGAACATTATGTTACCACCTTCGAAAAGTGATTTTAAGGACATTTATGTGGTTTTTGAGCTTATGGAGTCTGATCTTCATCAAGTTATTAAAGCGAACGATGACTTGACCCGTGAACATCATCAGTTCTTCCTCTATCAAATGCTACGTGCATTGAAATTCATGCATACAGGTACTTCATCTGCTACTTTTTTGTTGTTACAATACACATGACTGTACCCTATTGTTTCATCCGTTGCCACGCAACGCTTATGGCGTAAAGTATATATATTTTTTAATTTGAGAATACTGACCTGCAAAAGATCATGTTTGCAGCAAATGTGTATCATAGAGATCTGAAGCCGAAGAATATATTGGCAAATGCCAATTGCAAGCTTAAAATTTGTGATTTTGGACTTGCAAGAGTTGCTTTCAGTGACACCCCAACAACAATATTTTGGACAGTATGTTCTTCATTTTACCAGTGGAAAATTACTGATTTTTTTACGGCGTTTTAAAATTCTAAATGATGCTGCTTGCAGGACTATGTTGCTACTAGATGGTACAGAGCTCCGGAGCTGTGTGGATCGTTCTGTTCTATGGTAAGCAGTAAACTAACTCACATTGAACACGACCTCTTTAATTTATTTCTTTTAGGAATCTTTTAAATCGCTTGACATAACTGTTGACCTATATTATTTGTTTATTTCGAATGCTTTAATAGACACTTAGTTTTGATGGTTATATTTGATTTCATTGTATAATGAATCTGATCATGCAAATCGTTATGATAAGTTACATTACACTACCTATGTTTTTTATTCTCTCAATGTGAAAGTAAAATAGTCCCCCTACCGAAATTTACGAGTGAAGTTAATTGTAAATTTTTTTGTTATCTCTTGGATCCGAGCCATGGGATGGACGCGGATGCCTTCAGGTATGTGGTGGGGCGAAGCTCTAATTCCTTGATATAAAAATTGTCCCCCTATCGTTCCCTTCCACTACAATCACACAAGGGAAGACCAGATAAAAGAAAAAAAGAAAAGAAAAGAAGTGGTCAAATTTCCTTGCAGTATAAATTTTCTTCCCCAGGTCAAGGCATAACATCTTCTAGTAATTCAATGAAAATGTTTCTTATTCCAAAAGTAAATAACATCTTCAAGTTGGCCTTGGCCATGGTTCAATTGGAATTACTTTAAGTTTCCTCATATGCAACATGCATGTAATCCATATAGTAGTGCTTTATAGGAACCAATAATGCATAGAAATAATAATTCTTGTTCAGGGGGGACTATTGAACTGTCCTGGAAGTTGAAATATCTGTCATTCAGGCAACTGTTTCAGGTTATATCTGATTTTCTTAAGTTTTTGTTTAAAGTTAATTTCTCCTTTTGTTTTCTAATGTTTGTTATCTTTGTCCTGTTTATAGTATACTCCCGCGATAGATATTTGGAGCATCGGCTGCATATTTGCTGAGGTTTTGATGGGGAAGCCACTGTTTCCGGGTAAAAGCGTTGCCCATCAATTGGATTTGATTACCGATCTTCTCGGGACTCCTTCATTGGAAACCATTGCAGGAGTATGTTTTTCTCGCGTTTTCTCCCTCTTTATTAGAAAGCGTAAACATCCATCTCAAAACTAATTGGTTGGTAATAAAATGAGAAATCCACTAGGATCCTAACATACCTCCTTGCCTCTTTTATATTTCACCAATTTTAAATCGGTTTGATTCCCGTTTTGACTTAGTGGGCTCTAATGCCATATTAGTTAGTGTAGACATCCATCTAAAAACCAATTGGAAATGAGAGGAGTAGTCCACTCGGATCCTTGCAACCCTCTCTTTGTTTATCGATTGATCTTTTTTCTTCTTTTAGCTTTGATTATAATACTCATGTGTTATTGCCTTATTGGTAATGTTTAGGTTCGGAATGAAAAGGCCAGGAAACATTTGACAGAAATGAAAAGGAAATCTCCAGCGCCATTTTCACAAAGATTTCCCAATGTGGATCCTTCCGCCATCTGCTTATTGCAAAGACTATTGGCATTTGATCCGAAGGATCGACCATCCGCCGTGGAGGTTATAGTTCTCTATTTTGATTGTTATTTCACAGATGCGAATCTGGGGATTATGAAGTTTTGTCCAGAACAATACAATACTCTTTTTTCACTATACTGAAAAATAAACCATTTTCTCAATTATATGTTGACAGGCTCTGGCTGATCCTTACTTTAAAGGTCTAGCCAAAGTTGAAAGAGAGCCTTCTTGTCAGCCTATCTCAAGATCCGAATTCGAGTTTGAGAGACGAAAATTAACTAAGGATGATGTAAGGGAACTATTATACAGAGAGATATTAGAATATCATCCTCAAATTCGTCAAGATTATTTGAGTGGATTAGAGACTACAAAGTTCCTCTATCCCAGGTTCAAACATTTTCCTTTTCAACCTCATAATTTTTAAGTGATTGTTGAGTTGAGTTCTCTTTTTGTTGATTTTGTAGCGAAATATGACATTTTCCCTGTCATTGTCAGTGTTACAGGCCATTTTAAAAGCCAATTCGTCTATCACAAGGCGAATGGCGGTAAAAGCGCACCGGTTTTGCCTCTAGAACGGAAACACTTCTCCCTCCCACGGTACGCAGTTATAAATTTTAAACAAGTACTTCAGGCCCGATTTTATAACCATTTAGTTTTTAAAATTTAAGCTTATTTTTACTCAAATTTTCTATCATGTGTTTCGTCTTTCCTTAAAAAAAGTATGTAATACTAACCAAATTTAAAAAATAAAAAAAGTTTTTGGAAACTACTTTTTTTAGTTTTCAAATTTTGGTTTGGTGTTTATAAAACTAGGTAAGATATAGATATTTAAGTAAAAAAAAATATACGGTGAAATAGTTGTGTTGTAGGCTTAAATTTCAAAAACCAATAACTAAAAACAAAATGGTTATCAAACTAGGTCTCAGTGTTACCTTCAGTTTTTTCACGCGTCTCTTATTTATGCTCGGTAGCGAGGAGTTCCTCTCTCGCACGGCGAGGCTTTTTGTGATTGTGTCAATACTCCCATAGCTAAGGAGAGTTCATATTATTACTATAACATAAAGGTTGTGTTCTTGTGATCTCAATTTTCGAATTGTTTTCTTAGGTCCACTGTTTACACAAATGTTGTTTCACCTGAACGTGAGCCGGTTCGGCGAAATCCGAAAGTTTCTAATAACAACATGGGATTACCTGATAGAAAATTTGGGAATCCATCAAAGGCTCATCCTCCACCTAAAGTGCCTACTGGTATGGACATATTTCTCACTTCGTTTTTACTAGGTTATATATGAATTGGGTTGGGTTGGGATAAAAGGATTTTTTGGACCAATCCAAAATTTCGGGTTAGTAAATTTATCAATCCGTTCAACCTTATGTATTTGAGCAACATAACTCAATTCAACCCTTGTATTTTTGGATTGGGTTAGGTTGAGTTAGGTCCATCAGGTTGTTGGTTTTGTTTTTAATTCAAACATACATTTATTATTTATTTTCAGTTTTCTTTTTTATAACTTTCATTAACAATTTAACTGTTAATTTATATTATGATATGTCCATCCTAAAGACTAAAAGTTATTTTATAGAATTTGGTAGAGTAAAAGGTCCAAAAATAATAATTGAATAAAATAAATATGCACATAATTTTGTTATAAGTAAAAAATATATTTTTTTAATATTAATAATACATTAGGGTTAGCTCAGTCAACCCAAACTAATTTTAGGGTAATCAAGAACTAACCCAACCCAAATAAATTGATAATCCAACCCAATCCGTTAAATTGGGTTGAGTTGTTTTGGGTGATCGGAATTTTTAAACACCCCTAGTTTTCACCCTCTATAGTTTCTCTTCTTACAAAGTACTGGATCTGTTAGGGTAAATGACTTGACTTGGGTCTTTTGAGAATCAGTTAAATTTCTTTTAAACCAAATTTACCATATCAGCTCTTTCAAGACCAACTACTACTGTGATACTGATATAGATTTTGCTTTCGTTTCACTTCAAATATAGGGCGAGTTTCGGGGCCCGTCCTCCCATACGAGAACAGAAACATAAAGGATGTATACTCGAGACTAACGTCGCAAATTAGAGGCTTGGATTTGTGACAAGACACCATTCTTTGTAATTCAGTACCTGATCTCAAACCGTCCCGAATTTTTGAGACCCTTGCGCCGCCGTTCGCTCTAAAACCAACCTATATTACCCGGCACGAGCACAGCGATACATCGATAGAACGACTCATCCATAATTAACTTAAGAAGCTGTTGCTGGAAAAACTTAAGTTGGAGTGGGAAGCATTGCCATTGCTGCTCACTGGAGAAACTGAAATAGGTATAATCAACACTAGGGTATATCATTTAAATGTAAGGTTACCTTTTCTTTTAAGGGTATTTCTGTTCATTTCATTTGATTTCTTGTCATGCCATGTAATTATAAACACTTAATTACTGTATATACATTTGAATGAAGATTTGTAAATTGCAATATGGACCAACTATGACTTTGATACCATATTGAATCATGTCAAATGATCAATTAATTTTTATTGATAGACTCTAAAGCTTAAATCAATAGATTGAAGGAAATTTAATTATATCAACCAACAAATTTTTGGATTAATTTGTGATTTAACATAATTTAACGATTTTTATTTTGTTCGATTCTTGAGATTTCTAAAATTATGTGTTAGTCCATGGTGTTTTGAATTGATCAATTGGTCCTAAATATTAAAATTGATTTCTAATTGGTCTAAAGTTTGAAATGTGTTTCTTATCTTCATAAGTATGAAAGATAAACTCAACTCATTAAAAATCTATATCTTTAGTATGTGTCAAGTATCGCGAATCGTCATTCAATTAAGCGTTAACTTTACTATGAACTATTTAGAAAACAATTTCAAATTTCGGTATTAATTGGAAATCAAACTCTGAGAACTCAACCTGTCACTTACGAGTCATTTCGGTTCGATTTTTGTTGGTTTTGTGCCAAACTGACAACCAAACCGATATCTTCGGTTTTAAAAAAATGGATTTGATCCAATATTCAATAAAATATAGAATTATTGGTTCAGCTCGGTTTTGGATCCGATCCAATGTCCAATTTTTTTAATATATCAAAAACACATTTCTCATTAAAAAAAAAAACTTCTCCGATTTTCTTTAACAAGTTTGGTCTTTACATCCGATTTTTTTTTTCCTAAAATTAGTTTCAGATAGATTTTTTTTAGGCAATTTTTTGTTTCAAATAGATAATGGCAAGTAATATGAAAAAAAAAAAAAAAAGTTTGAGAAAATTACTTAGAAAATATATTGACATTTGAAGTATAAAAAAACATTTAGATTCATCTTTAAGATTTTAGGAAATCTTTTAAATAATGGATGGAAGCTCACATTTTATGATTTATTGACCATATATATTTCGGGTTGGTTCGGCTTTTATTGGTTTTTGAAAACGGAAATCGAAACCGATCCAATATTTTTGATTTTTTCAAATTACAAACCGATATGTTCAACTTTTTGCTAAAAAACCGATCCAATCCATTAGATTGAATTGATTCGGTTTGGTTTTTCGGTTTTTTGTTGCACTCCTGCTTGCTCTCAAATTATAAAATTCAAAGGAGCAGTTCACTTCGTGGTAATCCAAGATTCCCATGGGACGAGTATCTAGACTACCACGTTTATTTAGCAGTAATGATAAATATGACGGACATCTTGAGATGTAGAGCATCTTAGGATGCCTATTTAAGAGATATTTGGATGCCCTCATACAAGAGGGTTTTTAGGATTTCCATGTATAGGGCATTCCGAATGACATTTTACCCTTTTTTTATTTATTTATTTTATTTTTTTATATTTTATCAATTCATATCAACTTTTTTTTTCCATGTGAGTGGTTTGTAGTTTAAAATAAAATAATATGTTATTTTTTAGTATTTAATTATTATGCATGTATTAACAGAACTAACCATACATAATTAATTTTATTTATATTTTTCAAATATAATTGTCTACATTTTTTATATTTAGCGAATTTTATTGCTTATTCAACTAATGAATCTATTTTAATTTTTTTATTAAATAAATTTATTTTAAAATATAATATTTAAATTAATAAAAAATATATGTTATATAAATTTTAATTATATAAATTAATGTGTAAATTATGTATGAGAGCATTTAAGACATTTTCATAACGGTTATTATTCCTATAAAACAAACATGACTATCTTAGAATGTTGTACATTTGTCATTCCGGGTATCTATGATTTCAAATATTTAAGGATTCGACTATCAAGATTACCAGAAAGTAAACGACCCTTAAAGTTAAAAGTGTGTATGATTTAAAACGATAGGTAAATAAGAACAAAACGCGCACAAAGAATGTTGTTTTTTTGTATAGATACTCTTTATTTTTAGACCCGATTAAAAATAAGTAGGTACGGCGATGAGATCGCTGAATATATGAGAGAATGTAGAAACATTACCCAAATCCATTGTGCTGTAGCGTGGAGGTGGTTTTATGCAAACGTAATTCTCTTTAGATTCCTCGACTTCCAGAATTTTTTAAAAAATTTAAAAATAGTCATTAAATTCAAAAAAAAAAAAAAGAAGAAAAGAAAACATGATTAAAAATGGAGGAAATGACAAGAAAAAAAAAAAAAAATCTCAATTCTCTCCCTAATTTTTTTTTTTTTTTTAAATCACTCCCTAAAAAACTGTTACATGACCTTTAAAAAGAAAAAAAAAAAGAAAAAAGAAAAAGTGAGTTTAATATTTCGAATCCCCTCCATAGTCGTCCACAGCTTTATTTTAAAATATACTTTTTAATACAGTTTTTTAAATGCACATAGTTTCTTGAGATTTAAATCAAATAAGATTTCTTCTGGAATCCTTTGCCGTTTTTTTAATCAAATTCAACTGCGGTTTTCTATATAATAGGGAGCAAATCAAATCCTAAACCTCAAAATCACAACAAATACCAACTGCCTTTTTCTTTTTAAAAAATGATTGAAATACTTCATTATTAACTGCTATCTAGGTACCTTATTATTAAGAAAATAAAAATTGAAAAATTAAGGCTCGTTTGATAACTATTTTGTTTTTTGTTTGGATATCTACATCTTATCTATATGGATACATTGTAGGAAATGTGAAAGACATTCTAGTAAATTTGAGTAAGAATACGCTTAAATTTCAAAAATTAAATTGTTTGTGCCAACAAGAGCATAACTCCATTGACATGATGTATAACTTACTGTGTTATCTTTTTCAGACGATGTTAACATAATTTATTCGATCTCTAGGAGGCTAAAGAAATCGATATTTTTACTGAATATGGGGATGCTAATAGATATAAGATTCTTGAAATTGTTGGGAGAGGAAGTTATGGAGTTGATTGTTCGGCCATTGACATGCAAACCAAGGAGAAAGTTGCAATAAAAAGAGAATTAAGGGTGTTTTCGATCTGTAATCGATGCTATGCGAATCCTTCGTGAAGTTAAGTTGCTTAGATTTTTGCAGCATCCTGATATAGTTGAGATCAAGAACATTATGTTACCACCTTCTAAAAATGATTTTAAGGACATTTATGTGGTTTTTGAGCTCATGGAATCTGATCTTCATCATGTTATGGAAGCAAATGATGACTTGACCCATGAACATCATCAGTTCTTCCTCTATCAAATGGTATGTGCATTGAAATTCATGCATACAGGTATTTCAGATGCTACTTTTTTTTTTGTTATTATGCACATGACTGTACCCTTTTGTTTCATCAAGTTATTAATGCACATAACTTTTAGCTTCGAGTTTTACGCCTTTGTTGGATCATAAGAGACTTATACCTTAGCCTCAAGGCGATATTCTAAATTTTAGCCCCGAGTCTTAGGCCTTTGTTGGATCATGAGAGACTTACGCCTTAGCCTCAATGTGAGACTCTAACTTTTAGTCTCGAGTTTACGCCTTTGTTGAATCATAAGAGACTTACACCTTAACCTCAAGGCGATATTCTAACTTTTAGCCTTGAGTCTTACTCCTTTGTTTTGGATCATGAGAGGCTTACGCCTTAGCCTCAATGCGAGACTCTAACTTTTAGCCTCGAGTTTTACGCCTTTTGTTGGATCATAAGAGGCTTATGCCTCAGCCTCAAGGCAAGCCTCTAACTTTTAGACTCGAGTGTTACGCCTTTGCTGGAGCATAAGAAACTTATGCCTCACACAGGAGAGGCTTACACCTCTATGATAATGCACTAAGGGTTAATGTCCTCACGCCTCATAGAATTACTTGAAAAATAGTAATAATTTTTTTTTTCCATTCTTTATAATATAAGGGTTTTAATCGTTTCAAAACCGTCCCTTTAATTTTCATAATTTGTTGGCTTATTTTCCTCTCACATCTCCTTTTGGAGTTATGTGTTGTATTCACTAATTGGCTTGAAGAATTTACTTATGTTTCATTCATTAGCGAAATTGTTTCTTATTCCAAAAAAAATTGTAATCCTATTAGTGTTGGTTTGATGTTTTATGTACTTTTACGTAAGTATTATGTTATGTCATACATGTTTACACAAATTTAGATTTTTATAATGCTCTTAATTAAAATTGAGGCTTACATATCGCCTAGAAGAGGAAAAGCCTCGAGCCTGCCTGTAGCCTTATCAAACATTGATACTGACCTGGTAAAGATCATGTTTGCAGCAAATGTGTATCATAGAGATCTGAAGCCGAAGAATATATTGGCCAATGCCAATTGCAAGCTTAAAATTTGTGATTTTGGACTTGCAAGAGTTGCTTTTGACAGCGACAGCGTAGTAACCAGAATACTTTGGACAGTATGTTCTTCATTTTACCACTGGCAAATTATTGATTTTTTTTTCTTTTCTTGTAGCGTTTTGATAAGGTTCAATTAATTGTATTAATTGTGCAAAATTTTCCTCTAATGTACTTCAATATTGTGCTTGTTTGTAAA
>JBBMKA010000022.1:9469881-9480221 GCA_037833695.1 Sechiopsis laciniata
TATATATCTATAAACTTTAGAAGAGATCTTGGGCAGGGATTTTTGCTAGAGAAAAGGCATTGCAAAATTGGGAATCTTTTGAAATTTTTTTATCTCATTCAAAAAGCTTTGTATATATTTCACGATTTTACATATTTAATGCGTTTTTTGGGAGCAGCCTTTCAAGAAAAAGGGGGAAAATGTTCTCAAAAGCATAGGACAGCCATTTTTCTTGTAAAGGTTGCTGGTAAAGAAAATTATAGAAAACAAACAAAAAGAAAAGAGAAATATTTAGATAAAGATAGATAAGTATATTTGAAATACTTAACAGCATTTTGAATCACATCTTTTTATTTTTTTTAAAAAAAAAACTTTTTAATTGATGAAAAGTCTAGAAAAATGTGGTAAGTATTTTCAATATATTTATCCACTCTTACTTAAGTTTTGCTTAAAAGGAATTTAGTCTAAAGTAGTTATTGTTGAGTAAATGTAATTAGGTAAGCATGACAAATTCAAACAACTTTCTCTTTAAAGTGGTGTCATAATTGATCATTGACATATATGTAAAATCTAGATGCGAATAACAAAACAATAAACACAAATATTTCTCTAAAAACACGTTTTCTTTATTTTTCAATTACTTTCTCTACAACTCTCTATATGACTTTTTCTCTCTTCACTCTCTTTCGCTCTACATTTGTCTCTACAGTTCATAATGAAGAAACATTCTATTTATAGCCTATTACAAACTTGGTCTCCAAGTTCTTTCCATATATATTTCCCACTAATTACTAAATCAAGAATCTACTAATTCTTTAATTAGTCTCATAAATTAACAACCTATTAATTCCTTAATTGTTTACCCACTAATTCCTTAATTAACAATTACATTAAAGTTTTTTCCAACAACACTTCTTTATAAACTTAACTGCTTCTGTCATCTGCCATGCCAATCTTCTTCTTGAATTTCTCGAACAATACTTTCGACAATGGCTTTGTGAAAATATCCGCAACTTAATCTTGACTCGCTACATGCTTCAATTCCACGCTTCCTTCACATGATCTCAGATAAAATGAAAACGAACATCTATATGTTTGCTCCTTTCGTGATTCACTGGATTCTTTCCTAACTCAATTGCTGATCTGTTGTCTACTTGAATCACTGTCGCACCAAGTTGCTTTAACTCCATCTTGCTCAACAAATTTCTTAGCCATATCACATGACAAACGCACCAAGAAGCTGCAACATATTCAGCTTCGCATGTTGAAAGCGTCACGATCGGTTGTTTCTTTGACAGCCATGTAAATGATGTGTTGCCCATAAAGAATGTGTATCCCGAAGTACTTTTTCGATTGTCTATTGCTCTATACCAATCGCTGTCGGAGTATCCACTCAACTTGTACTCTTCCGCTTTCAAATAAAACATCCCAAGTGACACTGTTCCTTGGATGTATAGCAAATTCGCTTCAATGCTTTCCAATGCGAATAAACTGGCTTTTCCATGAACCAACTAACCGTGCCAACAAACACATACTTCTTGCTCTTGTCTTTGACCTCCGTTCTTCGCTGATCAGGTACGTGTGCATAAGCCACACTACCAAACACTCTAAGATGCGAAACTGTCGTCTTTCGTCCCCTTCATGCCTCTTGTAGTGTTTTATTATCTAGCTTCGCATGTGGACACCGATTTTGCACATAGACTGTGTACTACAGTGCTCCGCCCAAAATTCTTTTGGCATACTTTTACTCTTCAGCATTGCTCGAACCATATCAAGAGTGGTTCTATTATTCCTGTAGGCCACACCGTTGTGCTAAGGAGTGTATGGTGCGGTTAGAAATCGTCTTATGTCTTGCTCCTCGCAGTACTTCCTAAATGCCGTCGAAGTATATTTTTCACCTCTGTCAGAACACACAGCTTTGATCCGTCTACCAATTTCTTTTTCCACCTCCACTTTGAATCTTCTAAACACCTCGAATGCCTCTGATCTTCCTTTCAAAAAATAAACCCAAGTTTTCCGTGAGAAATCATCAATAAAAGTAATGAAGTACCTTTTAGTGCTGAACGATGCGGGGGTAATTAGTCTGCGTATATCCGTATGAATCATCTCGAGTGGTTGCTTTGCTCGATATTCCGCTTTCTTCTGAAACAAGGTTCTCGCATGTTTGCTGAGCCCGCATTCTTCACAAACCTTTCCATCATAGTCTAACTCTGGTAGCCCGTGCACCATATTCTTTTTCGCTAACTCTTTTAGTCCACCATGATGTAGATGACCAAAATGAAGATGCCACAACATTGTTTTATCTTCTACATCGACTCGTAAACATCTTTCTCGACTCGTAAATTTAGTCTATATCATCCATGCATGAAGAAATATTTAAACTAGTTGTCATTGCAACCTCATGTGTCGTATAGCCACCTACATAATATAATTCACTATCAGTCTATTATGTTGACTAGAAGTACGAATCCTTATAAATCCTTTCATATTTATGACACCTCAGACTAGTTCTCCTGCTCAATACTAGTTTGCATAGAAACTTCTTCAACTCATCCTTGTTTGACAACATGGGCCCAACTTTTAACGCAACTTGGGCATCGGAGTTGTTTGTGTTGTACGTCTCAGTGTGTACAGTACATTTTCTCCCAGGATGAAGTAATCATTATACATGGCGTTAGAAAACTCGTTGCACATTACTGTTATCTTCAAACTTTCGCCAATATCAAACGCAAATGCAACTAAATCGATAAGTTGATTAATTGTTGTACCGTATGCTATTTCAATCATCACCGTCTTATAATTGGAGTGATATCTCTTTCATCCCATACCTCGTTGAAGATAACTGGATGAGCGTGACCTCCATTGTTGCAGAATCAAAATCCCTGCGATGTGAAATTTAGGGAGAATTGCAAATGTGTAGATCAGGAAGATTGTAGAATTATGATCTTCAACAATGATCGTAAGTGTGGAGACAGTCAATGTTGAGAAAAAGATCGTAGAATTCTAATCTTCAACCGGTGAGGTGGAATGTCGTTAGGCGACATAACTTTTTTTTTTTCCTAAAAATTCATTTTTCTGTCATTCAATATTATTTATATACAGATTTTTCAAATTTTAATTTGAATTAACAATAAAATATGAGATATAGTGGTTATTCACTATAAAATCTGATTTTTTTAAAAAAAAAAAAACTTAATTTGAATCCCATTAAAAATGGAATGAGATATTCAAATTAAATAATTAGATATTGAAGGTGGTTATCAAAGAAGAAATCTCCTTGAATGTAGGCTATTTCATGAATTTTTTCAATTTTTTTAAAAGGTCTCCTCAAATGTAAGCTTCTGTGAGGATTAAAAAAAAAAAACGATATTGATTATTAATTAGGTAAACTCGTAGGATATGGAGGGGCATTTGGAGAATAAAACTTTCCTTTTCTTACAAATAGACATAGATTTAAATGTAAAAAAAGTAAGACATTTGATGATTTATTTTATAAAAAGTAAACAATTCTTATCATTTTCCCTTGATATATATTTTGGGTTAATATTTTGGGCTCAAAAGAAGACACACTTCTATTGGCCTTTAGTGGAGGTCTTAAGTCAAAATTGGGATTTTTCTCAAGTAACTTTGTTTCATATGGTACATATCATTATTCAAGTTGCTCTAAAAAAATTGTTTAGGCAATTCAAAAAAAAAAAAAAAAGTTTAGGAAGATAGAGTGTTGCTAAGGAAAGTTTAGAGGGCAAAAGAGAGTAGAGGACCACAAAATCAAGAGAGATATAGTGATAGCACTTTTAGAATGAAGGCTAGAAGAATACAACAAACAAATTTATGGAATGTATTGAATGAAGTTGTTATAATGTGACTTTTTCTAATAATTGTGGAATACAAATTTAAAAATTTACAATTTTAGAAATTGATTAGAAATAATGTTACAATTTCTTTCTCATATATTTAACAATGTAAGACTACCGGTCACTATTCTCTTCTAATATATTTTTGTTGTTTAACCTAAAATTGAACAACAACAATGTAGTAGCCTTAATTTGATTCCACATTTAACCTTTAACCTCCAACCCAAGAAATTCCTCCTTACAAAAAGAAATAGAGGTATTATTTAGATATTGGATCACATCAATTAACAAAAGAAACATTGATAAAAAAATTATAATACATATCTCTTCTTATTCTTAGCTTGTCTAACAAGACTTTCTCTATTAACTTTAATTTTGACATACCCTCTCCAACTTAATTTTAAAATATATTTTTTAGGATGTGCTATGGTCACTAAGATTATACGGTTGAAGATTTAAGCCTTCAAAATATGGAGAATGATTTTTGTGATTCTTAAACTATTGAGTCCTACTTGTAAATTGTAATAAGTTTAAACATTAAAAAAAAAAAAAACAAAAAAACAAATATTGTCTTTTAAAAAAAAAAAATGTAGAATAACATAAATAAATAAAACATACATTATCATTTCTTATTATTATTGTTAAAACTTTGAAACTAGAATGTAACTTTGTAAAATTTGAAGTTTAAAAAAAAGTTTAAATTTTGGCAAGAATTCAAATCGTAACCACTTGATCAATGATTTCCATTAAACTAGGCTTACTTTGGCACAAAATTAAAATGACCTTTTTAAAAAAAAAATTAACAATTGAAGTGAAAGATTTGAACTCATAACTTTTTTTGTTAAAAAATTAAAATGAGTTAGACTATCATACCATTTTTTTTTTTTTTTGAGATTACAACAATTAAAAATAGAGGGATTCGAACCATGACCTCATGGTTAATGGGTTTAATGCCATTGAGTAAAAATGTAACAAGTAATATGTATAAGTTTTTAGTTTGAGTGAGAATGGGGAGATTTAACTTTTGAAAAAGAGTAAAATAAAAATTAAGCCGAGTTTGATAATTAATTTAAAAAAATATATATATTGGGAATTGGAGACTCAAACTACAAATCTCATTAGTAACATTAGAATGACACTTGAGTTATGTTTATCTTGATGACTCATTTAATAACCATTTGATTTTTTTTATATATAATTTAAGCTTATTTCACTTAAATTGTCTACAAAAGAGTTTCATCTTCTCTCGAAAAAATAAGTGAATCCTTACAAAATATAAAAAAAAAAAAAAAAAACAAAATCAAGTTATTGTAAGCAACTTATTTTAGTTTTCAATTTTTTTTATTTAAAAATTATAGGTAAGACACAAACATAAGTGAAAAAAGCATAAAATAAAGCAGTTTTCATTTTTTGAGAAAACAAAATGGTTATCACATAGGTCAAATATGTTAATGTGTTTTTGGACAAATTACATTTTTAATCCCTAAATTTAGGATCTAGTTTCTTTTTTATACATATCTTTCAAAACAAAAAATGTATACTCCAAACATTTTAGTAGTACTCAATTTTAACTCTTGAACAACAAATTTTTTAGTTATATAACTATGTGTTGACTAAAATGATATCTATACTCATTTTAAATTTAAATACATTAATAAAACATTATTTTAATTTTGATGTAAATTTAATTTTAAAAAGAAACAATAAAAAATTAAATAAAAAAATACATAAAAACTAAATTTAAAATTATTAAAATATCAGATATAAAAATAAATAATTTTGAAATGGAGAAACCAAATAAAATTTAAAGTTCAAACACAAGGACTACAAAAATTAATCTCTTTTTTTTTCATACTTAAGTTGACAATGTTGGTTTGTTTAAAAAAACAAAAAAAATTAGGACACTTTTTTATAACTATTTGACTTTTTGTTTTTGGTTTTTGAAATTTAAATCTACAACAATTATCTTATCATATATTTTTTGTTACTTGAATATTTACATCATACCTATATTTGTAGAAACCAAACTAAAATTTAAAAACAAAAAAAGTAAGTTTTTATTTTTGAAAATTGGTTAGCATCCACATACTTTTCTTTAAAGAAATATGGACACATTATACAAAAGATAAAACACATTATAAGAAATTCGAGTGAAAATAACTTTAAATTTCAAAAATTAAAAGCAAAAAATTAAATAATTATCAAATGAAGTTTGTGAGTTATTGACAACGTCAATTAAATAACTATAATAGAGTATTTATAGTCAAAACGAGTACTATCATTAGTACATCATGTATGACTATGGATTTGCTTCCGAAATGTTTTTCTATTTTTTTTTCTTAAAATCCAATATTTATGAGCATTACATCAAACAACACCAAATCTCAAAAAAAAGAAGAAAAAAAAACACCACCAAATTTCTAATTCCAATGTCAATAGGGGTGCTCGTTTGAAATAATCAATGTGCTATTATGATTTCAAACGAGTTATTGTAATCACTTAAAATAATCATTCATTTCTAACTATTCAAAACAATCATTCATGTCTAACCACTCATTTTTAATTCTTCAAAACAATCATTTATTTCTAACAACATCCAAACGAATTATTGTCTATAATCTCTACACAAAAACCATTATTCAAAGGAGTTAATAACTGCAACATGTCTACAAATAACTACATCCAAACAAATTATTATTAAAATTAAAATTTTTAATCATTCAAAATAATCTATCATTTATAATCACTCAAAATAAACGGTAATTAGAGGGAGCAGTACTGCTGGGTCTAGCTCCACAACTAAACGGCGAAGGAAGCTATAGATCTGTCGCCTACTTATAAGGCGCTTAAGTATCATACGCGGCCCAATGCTTGTTTCTCAAAACCAAAACTAAAACTCTCTCTTGGTACGAGCGGCGAGCGCCACCTACCTCATATTATAACTTCCTTTAACTACTGATAAGAAAATAAGACACCTCCTTATGTGGGCTTCTTCTATCCACTCAATTTAGCTCCCACTTGTAATCTATCTCCCTCTATTCGATTAGTTGATTTCCATGTTAATGGCCTGTGTGAAGCTCATTGGGTTCACTTTTCTCAGTTATACTTTCATACCCACTTTTTGTTTTGTGCACATTAAGTGTTTGATGATTTGTCTATGAGAAGTTGAGTGGATTTTTTGAGCTGGGTTTGTTGATTTTACCTTTGATTTTTGGTTTGGATTTCTGGGTCTGACTTGGAATGATGTCTGTCATATGTCAGAGCCTTGATTTTGGAAGGCATGTTGTGGATTACGTTGCTTGTGGTTGTTCTTCCAATACTCCATTGGATCGATATGGGGTGAGGAGTTTTGTTAAACCGTGTTCTAAGGGTCGAAAGAGGCTACACCAAGCTCGAACTTTGATCTGTTCGCGACCAAGTGTTGGCCAGTGCAGAGAGTTTTCAACTACCAAACCGGAAACTGTATTGAATGGCAAGTGAACTCTTGGGTTTAAGAAGCTTCATTTTCTCCTTGGTTGGTTGCATAAGCTTGTGGTAATAGGCTTTGTTTGTTTCTTTTCTTGCTAAAACAGGCATTACTGGTGGTGCTCAACCATTCTTGGAGCTAAGAAAGGAGCCCAGAAGCCAAATCTTGTCGACAAATTTGTTTGAAATTGTAGCAGATGATCTTCAGAAGCTTAACCAAAATCTTCTGTCTGTAAGTTGAAGTGAACTTCGAACTCTATTATGTAGATTTGGGATTTTATTGCTGCTGAGATTGCATTATTTTCCTTATGATTATTTAGTTATAAGTTTCTCTCATTTCACCTTGAGTTGAAGATATTATAGTTTCCGGTGTGGCCTTCAATTTCATGGTCTAAAATTTGGGCAAATTTCTCTTCTCTGGATCTTACCCTTTTTATACAATGTTCTTTTGTAATATATGTAGGACGGTAGTAGTTTAAAATCTTTGCCAGTAATGTATTTGATTTGAAATTCTATCATATAATTGAAGAGAAGAGCAGAATTTCCCTACTACAACAGCAACACGTACTCTCAATGTTGGTGTTTAAGTGGTACAGAATTAATTTTTGGACACTTCTAATTTCAGTATCGCTGTTGGCTGATTCCAGCAATTATGCGTTGCTTGGGATAAATATGTTTATAGTCAGTCTCTTCGATGAAAAGAGAATGGATATACATATTTTTTTGCTTTGAAATGCTGTAGGGAGCTTCATTAGAACGTTTTTAGGATTCTCGGATTCTGCATCTTGCACTGTTTCATGTCTTTTCCAAGTCGAATTATTGACTACAATTCCAATATTATTACTATTCCGCATTTACTACCTTGGATTTTCTTCTGCACTTTTGTCATTCCCTAGTTATATTCTTAGACCTTAGTAACCATAATTTCATGATCAATTTCTTCCTACAGTATCCTGACGTCTATCATTCCTTGCATTGCATCTGAATGGATAGACCTTGCCTTCTGGACTTGGTACCTATAAATTTTAGCCTCACTTTAAATACCTCCATCCATATTTCACAAGCCCTTCATTTAATTTTTAAACAAGTGAAGGAAGTAATGAAAGGGTTTTAAGTGGTTTATTGCTTCCTTGGCTACTCTTGCTTAAAAGAAACTCCTTGTTGATAGGACTCGGAGTTGATAGATCAGCCCAGGTGCTGAGTTCCAGCCTTTTTATTAAATGCTGTTTGTAAGAGAAAATTCTTGTCATCTATTGGATTGGCATTTGGAACTAACAGATTGATAATGGAAGGAAACCTGTACCATTCCTTTCTGAGGGTGTGACTATAGATTTCTTCCAGTTTCAGTCACATTCTCATCATATTGCTTATATACGAGTTAGTGTTATCAGTTCAAATTTGCGAACTCGTTTGTTTCGATCTGATAGCTTTTCATCTCCCATGTTTTGAGCTTCCTCCATTTCGTATTTGGATGGACACTGTTTTAAGAAAAGTATATCAGGCGTCTTTATTTTCTGATATGTTGATCACCTATAACGTGGAATTTTTTAATACTACCTATCCACTTTATTTGAGATGTTTTCGTCTTGAATTGATATTTTATTATGTGAACTCTTAAATTGAAGTCTTAAAGTTCTTATTGTAATTCATGCAATTAACTGAAATGCCCTGCAGATGGTTGGTAAGGAGAACCCAGCCTTGGTATCTGCTGCTCAGCGGATATTTGGTGCTGGAGGGAAGAGGATGAGACCAGCTCTAGTATTCCTGGTGTCAAGAGCGACCGCAAGATTAGTTGGATTAGAGTGAGTAATTTCTACCATACAAACACATTCCTGAAAGTATGAGCTTAAGATGGCATTCACCAAAATTTCATTATTATTTTTGGTTGCATTGCCTCCAGGGAACTCACTGTGGAGCATCGAAGTTTGGCAGAGATCATTGAAATGATCCACACTGCAAGCTTGATACACGATGATGTATTAGACGACAGTGATATGAGGAGAGGTATGCCCCACTTACGAGTGCAAAGTTTGGAAAATCTCGTTAGTGCTTTCTGCATAGATCAATTAATATGTAACAGTGAGTTTGATATGATTTTCAAATAGTGAAAATCGTTTTAAGCCCCCTCTTTGTTACTAGGAAATAGGATTTAGAGGGTCATAACATTACTCGTAGTCATTGACATTGGTCTGAATTCACTACATTTATTTTCTTCTTCTTCAACCCTGTTAAGGCTGTGATCCATCATGTAACCGTGGAGATCAAGACTATGACCACTTATCGTTTCTTTAATGAATATTTGGCTGACTTTTCACTTGTTATAGTTCAAAAACATGTGGGATTAGAGGATTCAAACTTCTGACCTCACGGTCAAGGTCTAGGGTGTCTTAATCAGTTGTGCTAAGCTCATATGGTGACATTTCACTTGTTTTCCCTGACTACTTCAAAACTGTTACTTGTCAGTTGCTTGCAACCAAATTGTTAAATTTTATTACCAAATATATAAATAATTGCCTGGCTTAACTCTTAGGATATAATTTTCTTTTCCTCTCATTCCCAAAACCTCCCCACGATTCTTCTTTTACTTTTCTCTCAACTGCCGAGCCCTTCCTCCATCTTGGTGTCTCCTTCGCCCAAGCTTCCCAGCCGAGAAACTTTGCCCAAGCCTTTACTGCAATCACCAAAGTCCAGCTCGACCACCAGATCGCTCGCACGTCCCTTCGCCGAGCCGCAACAGCAGGTCGCGCCAGCACGCCCAGCCCGCCAGATCGCAGGATTGCCAGCCCTCTCGCGCAATCCTTCGCGCGCACGCCCTGTCGAGACCTCTAGATAGCAGCTCGCCTTTGCGCGCCCTCGCTCGATCGCCCAGCTTCACAGCAGCAATCTTCCTGACGCGATCGTCCGCCAGCCGAAACCCGTCTCACCCCAGCGCCGTCCTTCGCCCCCCGCGCGCGCACCAGCAGCCCTTTGTTGTATAATTGCCTAAATAAGCAATCACACAAATCAGGATCGAATTGGAATGAAACAAAGATAGAACTAGGA
>JBBMKA010000022.1:9480321-9502292 GCA_037833695.1 Sechiopsis laciniata
ATAGTTCCCTTGGGATTCGACCTGGTTCCACTAGTTCTACGAGTTAGATTTAGAAGGGTCAGAAATTATTTTGGCGGCTTCGACAACCCGACCACGTTTCTAAGTGATGCTGTGTGCAGGATTATGTTGCTACTAGATGGTACTGAGC
Source organism: Sechiopsis laciniata (assembly GCA_037833695.1). NCBI lineage: Eukaryota > Viridiplantae > Streptophyta > Magnoliopsida > Cucurbitales > Cucurbitaceae > Sechiopsis > Sechiopsis laciniata. Next base: position 9,480,470 of record JBBMKA010000022.1, read on the forward strand.
TCCAGAGCTATGTGGATCGTTGTGGTCTTCGGTAGGCCGTAAACTAACTCACATTGAACACGAACACGACCTCTGTTATTAATTTCTTTTTCTGATCTTTTCAATCGCTCGACATAAATGTGGACCAATATTATTTGTTTATTTCGGATGCTTTCATAGACACTTAGTTAGGTTACGCTACCACTGAATGAATTGGTAGCGCGTTGGTTATCTTGATTGGTGGTAATCCATTTCAACTCCACGATCACGGATTTGGTCCTGAAAATTATTATTTGCGTCACATCTTATTTGAGAGTAGTAGTACGAGTACCCTCTATGTAGGGTTTGTGGTTTTTCTCCCCCAATTTCAAAAAAAAGAAGTTAGGTTACACTACCTATGTTTTTTATTCTCTCAATGTGAAAGCAAAATAATGTCCCTCCTATTGAAACTTACGAGTGAACTTAATTTGTAAATTTTTTGTCGTTGTTTCCTGGGTCCAGGCGTGAATGCCCTCGGGTGTGTGATGATGGTGGGACGACTAGATAAAAGAAAGAAAAAAAAAAAGGAAAGAAGTGGTCAAATTTTCTAGTGATTGAATGAAATTGTTTCTTATTCCAAAAATAAGTAACAAGTTGTAGTGATTTACTGGCCTTGGTTCAGTTGGAATTATTTAAGTTTCCTCATATATAACATGCATGTGTAATGCATATAGTGCTTTATAGGAACCAATAATGCATAGAATAAGTAACTATTGAACTGTCCTGGAAGTTGAAATATCTGTCATTCAGAACTGTATTTTGGGAATTTTTCTGTTTTTGTTATGATTGTCCTGTTTATAATATACTTCTGCGATAGATATTTGGAGCATCGGCTGCATATTTGGTGAGATTTTTATGGGGAAGCCACTGTTTCAGGGTAAAAACATTGCCAATCAATTGGAGTTGATTACTGATCTTCTCGGGACTCCCTCATCGGAAACCATTGGAAGCGTATGTCTTTCTCGCGTTTTCTACTATCTATTTTCCATCCTTATTAGATAATGTAGACATCTATCTTAAAATCAATTTGTAATGAGAGGATAAATTTACTGGGATCCTAACATGCCCTCTCAAGATAGTGAAGATGAGATCCTAACATGAATCTCAAAACTAATTGGTAATGAGAGAAGTAGTCCACTGGTATCGTAGCAATCCTCTCTTTGTTTATGGATTGATCTTTATCTTCTTTTAGCTCTGATTATAATAGTCGTGTTATGGAAAAAAAGAGAGACGAAGTTATATCAACAAAACGGTATTTTGATTCTTTTGTTTGTTGATGAGGCGACACTTGGATTTGAATGGGAAAAATGGCCTTATCGCTCGGGTTATGCAGGCAAAATGATATATAAATTATTGGATTGGCTCTATCTCCTCTATCGATAGTATCTTACAACACACAATATCTAAAACTGAAGATCAAAAAACTTTAGCCCGTTTGATAACCATTTTATTCTTTGTTTTTTAAATTTAAGCTTACTTTTACTTATATTTCCTACAATGTACTTCATCTTTTCTATAATATAGCTAATTTTTCTTTAGAAAATATGTGAATGCCAACTAAATTTTAAAAATAAAAACAAACTTTTGGAAGCTACCTTTTTTTGTTTTCAAATTTTGGTTTGGTTTCTACAAATGTAGGTAAGATATAGATATCCATGTAGAAAAAACATATGGTATGGTAGTTATAGTAGACTTAAATTTCAAAAACCAAAAACTAAAAACAAAATGGTTATCAAACGAGACCTTTGCCTTTTGTTTTTTGTTTTTTTTATAAAATTTTTATTGGTATAATTTAGATTCGGAATGGAATGGCCAGGAGATTTTTGACAAAAATGAGAAAGAAATCTCCAGTGTCATTTTCACAACAATTACCCAATGCAGATCCTTCAGCCATCCTCTTATTGCAAAGACTATTAGCATTTGATCCGAAGCATCGACCATCCGTTGTGGAGGTTAGTTCTCTATTCTGATTGTTATTTCATTTCATCGACAACAGATATTAGATAGTGTGAATATCTATCTCAAAACCAATTGGTCATGGGACGGAATAGTACAGTACACCTATCTTATAAATGTTTGTTTGACTCTGGATCTTAACAACGCGAATCGAGGGATTATGAAGCTTTGTCTGTTTTCACTATGCTGAAATTAAAACCTTTTTTCATTTGTATGTTGGCAGGCTCTTGCTGATCCTTACTTTAAGGGCCTAGCCAAAGTTGAAAGAGAGCCTTCTTGTCAGCCAATCCCTAAACTCGAATTCGAGTTTGAGTCGAAGGGATGGAGATTAACTAAGGATGATATAAGGGAACTATTATACAGAGAAATATTAGAATATCAACCTCAAATTCGTCAAGATTATTTGAATGGAACAGAGACTAAAAAGCTACTCTATCCCAGGTTCAAACACATTTTTCTGTTCAAGTGATTGATGAGTCGTTGAGTGCTCTTTTTGTTGATTTTGTAGCGAAATATTACATTTTTCCTATCATTACTTAGTGTTACACACCATTTTAAAAGGCAATTCATGGATGACGACGACAAGGAGAATGGCGGTAAAAGCGCATTGGTTTTGCCTCTAGAACGGACACACTTCTCCCTCCCACGGTACTAAGTTATCAGACCACATTTGATAATTATTTGGTTTTTCGTTTTTCATCTTCAGAATTTAAACTTATTTTGAGTCAAATTCTCTACGAAGTGTTTCATCTTCACGTAGAAGTATGTGAGTCATACCTAAATTTTAAAAATCAAATCAAGTTTTTGGAAGCTACATTTTTTAGCTTCCAAATTTTAAGTTGGTTTTTAAAAACATGGTTAAAATGCTTTTATTAAAGTAAAAAAAAAAATGTAGGATGAAGTAGTTATTATGACTTAAATTTCAAAAACAAAAAACCAAAAACAAAATGGTTATTAAACGGAGTCTCAGTTTTACCTTCAATTTTTTCACACGTCTCTTATTTACGCTCGGTATCAAGTGACGAGTTCCTCTCTTCCACGGGGAGGCTTTTCGTTATTATGTCAATACTGCCATAGCCAAGGAGAGGTCATATTATTGCTATAATGTAAAGGTTGTGTTCTTACAATCTCAATTTGCGAACCGTTTTCTTAGGTTCACTGTTTACACAAATGTGGTTTCACCTGAACGCGAACCGGTTCGGCGAAATCTCGAAGTCTCTAATAACAACATGGAATCACCTGATAGAAAATTTGGGCATCCATCAAAGGCTCATCCTTCACCTAAAGTGCCTACTGGTATGAACATGTTTTTCTCTTTGTTTTTCTCCTTTTAAAAGTTATGAAGTCAGTTCTGATATTTATTTGACTTGTATCTTTTGAGAATCTGTTAGATTTCTTTAATCCAAATTTACCATCTTAGCTCTTTTCAAGCCCAACTACCACTATGATACTCATTGCTTTTGTTTATAAACATACTCTTTACTTTTAGATGAAGTTGAAATTAAGTAGGTAACGCGATTAGATCGTTGAATAGGTTGAGAAATGTAGAATCTTGTCAAATCCATATGGTGTAGTAGAGGTGATTTCGGTTCGGTTTTGGTTGATTTTGTGCCAAACCGACAATTGAACCGATATCCTTAATTTTTCAATGGAGTTCAAATTGATGTTCAATGAAGGATAAAATTGTTGCTTTGATTTTGATTCGATTTTCGATTTTACATAAATGAAAAGTTGATTTTTTTTTCAATTGTCTCATTTTCAAATCAATTTTAGGAATTTCATTTTAACTAGCAAAAAAAAAACAACATTTTCAATAAATAACAAAATATTAAATAGTGTTTTTGCTTCATATTTCACTTCTAAATTGGTTATTTCACCAAATCTCAATACCAATATATTTTTATTTTTTTAGTATTTAGATGCTCGTTTTGGTTCAGTTTTATATTGATTATTCTATAAAAACACGAACCAAACCAATATATTTCAATTTTCTTAAATATCAAATCGAATAATCTAATATCTCATAACAAATCCTAAATATTATTTAATAACTATCTCAAATACTAAATCTAATTAATGATAAAGAACATTTCAACATATTTATTCCCAACATTTTTAAGTATCTTTTTATGGGTTTGTTCATAGGGTCCATTTCTTGCGATCGTTTCTTCTTTTGGGATTTTCTTCTTGTTGATCATATTTTCTTCTTTTTTTTTCGCGATTTTAATTTTAAAAAAAGTGTTTAGTTGATTCTTTAAGACTATAACACTCCATTTGTTTTATATTATTCTTACTTAATTTGTGACCTTAGATGTTTATTTTGCAGGTATAAAAGAAATTAGAGTAAAATTAGAGACTTTGGAGTTATAGAGATGAATAGAAATTGATTGAGGATTAGTTTAGGAGTTAAATTAAGGAAGAGAGAAGATTCAAGCCATTTCAGATTTCAGATTTAGAGTTTTATTTATTTATTTATTTATTTGAAGCAGAGGTATTGAGAGATGATTAATTTAGGAGTTAAATTAAGGAAGAGAGAATATTCAAGCCATTTCAGATTTCAGATTTAGAAAAATTTTTATTTTTATTTTATTTTTTTGAAGTAGAGGCATGAGATGGATTAAGAAGATGATAACAATTTAATATTATTATTATTGCCACTTCATCCATTTCTAATTATAGTTAAGTTTTTTTTTTTTAATTCATAAATTATTTTTAAACTTTGTAAATTGTATTAAAGATTAAAATTGAAAATTAAAAAATATAGAATAAAAATAGAATAAAAATAATAGTTCAGAAATTAAAATTAAAATTTTGAAAGTTCATTAAATAATGTTTTTTACCTTTTATTAATTATATCTATTTGTTAACGAGTGTTTAACTTAATTGAAATAATTATGAATTTTTAACTTTTTTCATCTTAAATGTTATGTAGTTTTAAAATTCAATTATTTTATTTTATTTCTTATATTTTTGAGAAAAATCCAATTAAGTTACTTTTGGGCATATATTTAGAAGTACCAATAAATATTAAATGAAGACAATGTCAATAAGAACATATATAATAACTGTGAGGATAGTAACTATAATGAAGTGTATTTCTAAAAAAAAAACTATAATAAAATGTATTAACTATCATGGTATGGCCTAGTGGTCAAAAAAGGATTTGAGAGTTTAAGGTGATGACTTCAATCCATGGTGGCCACCTATTTACTTAAAAAATAATTTTCTACGAATTCTTTTGATATTCAAATGTTGGAGGGTTAGACGATAAGTAATATATTGAATTCTCATTCCTTAAGTATGGGTAAATAAAAATAAACATATCGTCACAAATTTTACAATTTCGATTTCAGAATGCAAAAAAAAAAAAATTAAAATCAAAATAAGTATAGTTTCAATCATACCCCTATGATTTTGAATTTTTAAAAAAACACTTAGAAAAGAAAACCTAAATCATTATAACTTTTACAAAGTACATATTAGGGTTTTCTTTTTCCTTCAAAATCTATACATTTTGAGATATTTCTTATCACCTGTCATTGTTAAACCAAAATATAATATTTTTATAAGGGTTTTCTTTTTTTTTTTTAGAAGAAACATAAGGGTTTTCTTTTCCCTTCAAAATCTATACATTTTGAGATATTTCTTATCACCTGCCATTGCTAAACAAAAAATATAATATTTGTATAGGATAAGTAATTGACTTTTATGGTTAAAACAGTAGAGTTTGCTCAAATTTGATCTTTTAGTTGAGTAGAAAGTTATTTAAAAAAGGAAAACTTAGAAGATTAATCCAATTAAAAAATAATTACAAATATAGTCATTAAAAAAAAAAGCTTATTAACGATTAATTTTCTATGAAGTTTTTTATTTATTTTTACATAAAACACTACTACTCTAAAATAATATAAAACTCAAATACTAATTTTCAAGATTAAATCTATGACCATAGTTTTGAACTGAATTATCATCAAATAATAAATCATTAGGCTACTAACCATTTCAATATTTATGAAGTTTTATCAAACAATAGAGACATTTAAAAAATCAAATGATATAAATTAAATTATAATTTGTAATTCTTATTTGATATTCATTTCATTTTTTGTTTTTGAAATTAACCCTACAATAATTAATTTAACTTATGGCTTTTCTTCATAGCTATGTTTTACCTATGTTTTTGAAAATCAAATTAAAATTTGAAAACTAAAAATAGAGTACACATGTTTAGAGTTTGGTTAAAATTCAAATACCTTCCTAAGGGGTGAAACTCTTGATAGAGAATTTGAGTAAAGGTTAAATTTCACAACTTAAAAAAAAAAAAAAAAAAAAAAAACTAATGCTAGATAATTATTTTATTTTTAGGTTTTCAAACTTTTACCTGGCATCTTGTACAATTTAGTAACTATGAGGTTACAAGTTCGATCCCCCTTTTCCAATGTATTGAATAAAAAAAAAAAAAAAAAAACTAATTCATTATGTGATTTTTATTAGTTTGGTATCTACATCATAATATTTTTAAAAATTAAACCAAAATTTAAAAACAAAAAAAGTAAGTTAAAATATTATTTTGGTCCCTAGATTATGAGCTTGGTTCCATTTTAATTACTTGGACAGTTGGACTTTCAAAAGTTGAATAAGAGTCTCTAAAGTATCTAAAAAACTTGCATTTGGTCCATGGTGCCAAGGAAAGTTAACTTTTCAATAAAAATGTGTAAATTCTTTATTATTTTTTTAATAGAAAGTATTTTTTTTAGACAAACTAACAAAGATATTTTTTTGGGTTAAAATACCATTTTTATCCCTTCTAAACTTTAAGATTTGTTCCATTTAGATCTCTAATTTTTAAAAGTTCAATTTTTTAGTCTTTGGGCTTTGAAATTTATTTCATTTTAGTTTTTAAATTTTCAAAAATATAATTTTAATCTTTGAACCTCGAAGCTGGTTGAATTTTCATTTTTGAACTTTAAAAAAAACTTAAAATTTGTCTTTAGTGAAAAATTTTGTTTTTTTTTCTTTTTATAAAAAAATTATCATCTTCATCTATAAATTTTAGAATTATTTTCACATTTTATCTTTAATTTTATTAAATTATTAACTTATTTAACCACCCAATATTTATGATCTTACCACCAAATGCCACACAAGTAAAAGAAAAAACTTACAAAATTAAACAAATCAAAAAAATAATATCAATAAGGTTACTTAAATTGATATAAATAAATACTCGCCCATTATTATTTTAAATAATTTTAGTATTATTAAATATTTATAATATAGTGTATTGATATCAATAAATATTTAGAATACAATATTCGTATTAATAAATATAAATATAAATACTTTAAAATTTGTAAAAATTTATAATTATTTTACGAGAGTAGTACAATTTCTCTAAAAAAAAAAGAAAGAAAAATCCAGTGGTAACATTGTTATTGTCTCCGAGCTCAGGGATAAATTCTTGGCAATCTTTGAACTTTGTAGTAAATCGCCATCACAAAACCAAAGATTTCACCAGAATCACAGAAATGGGGGAATTTGGATAACCATAATTAGAGGCAGTAATGGCTGGATTCATCTCCATTCTCCTCCACTAAACCGCAAAGGAAGGAAGCTTAAGATTTGTCGCCTACCTACAAGGCGCTTAGCCATCATACGCGGCCGCTCATGGTTGCTTGTCAAACCAAAAACAACTTTCTCTTTGGTACGAACGCTACCTACCTCATAACTTCATTTAACTGTTGATAAGAAAATGACCTCAGATGTGGGCTGCTTCTATCCACTCAAATCCATTGTAATCTATATTATCCTCTGTTAATTTCTATGTTAATGACCTGTGTGGCTCATGGGGTTCACTTTTCCTTCTTGTACTTCCATACCCATTTGTTGTTTTGTGCACATTAAGTGTTTGATGATTTGTCTGTGAGGAGTTTAGTGGATTTTTTGAGCTGGGGTTGTTGATTCTTGCTTGATATTTGGGGGTGTGTTTGGATTTCTGTGTTTTAATTAGGAATGATGTCTGTTATATGTCAGAGCCTTGATTCTGGAAGGCATGTTTTGGATTATGTTGCCTGTGGTTGTTCTTCTAATTCTTCATTGGATCGATATGTTGTGAGGAGTTGTGTTAAACCGTGTTCTAAGGGTAGAAAGAGGCTACATCGAGCTCGAACTTTGATTTGTTCACGACGAAGTGTTGGTCAGTGCAGGGTGTTTTCAACTACCAAGCCTGAAGCTGCGTTGAATGGCAAGTGAACTCTTGGGTTTAGGCAGCTTCATTGACTACTTGGTTGGTTGCAAAAGCTTGTGGTTGTAGCTTTGTTTGTTTGATTTGTTCTTATTTGCTGAAACAGGCATCACTGATGGTCCTCAACCATTATTGGAACTGAGGGAGGAGCCCAGAAGCCCAATCTCGTCGACAAATTTGTTTGAAGTTGTAGCTGATGATCTCCAGGAGCTTAACCAAAATCTTCTGTCTGTAAGTGGCTGTGAACTTCACTCTCTATTAAATGTAGATTTATGATTTTAATGCTGCTGAGATGGCATTGTGTGCCTTACTATTATTTTGGCATATAAGTTTCTCTCTTTTCAATCTTTTCAGTTGAAGATATTATAGTTTCTGACGTCAGCCTTGGAATTTTACCTTGCTATACAATGTTCTTATGGAGTGTACCAAGGAAGATATTAGTTTTGAATTTTTGTCCGCAATGAATTTGGAATGAATATAGCTTACCTTCTGGATTTGGCACCTATGGATTTTAACTTCACTTAAATATCTGCAACCATGTTTTCATTAGCTCTTCATTTAATTTCCTAAACACCTTTCTCGATGGAAATCTTGAAGAAGAGCTGGATATGGATGTCCCTTTTGTTGTAACAGAAAGGCTTTGAAGTCTCCACATGCATGGTTTGGTTAGTACTAGTTGGAAGGGTTATATGCATATCCTCAATTCTAATCTAATCAAACTTTGTTCATCAAACATGATTCAGGAGGCAAGATACTTATATATATCATACATGTGGTGACGTGGATGACTTCAACCTCATCGAAAACTGAGTATAATTTGTGCACATAGATAAAGTAACTCACAAGATAAATTTAAATTTCTCACAGATAATCTTAAACAATTCTTGAATAAAAAATAAATCCTAAACAATTTCTTGTAGCTAGGTCCTAGAAAGGTGTGTTATGTTGAGTATGGAAACTATTTTTTCTCACTTTACTATTTTAGGAAAAAAATTAATGGAAAGCTATAATTTGTGAGGGGATTCATATGAAAAAGGTTTTGATGGAGTTGAATGATTTCAATAGCAATAATGTGTGCTTATCATCATTACAATAAATATGTTAAGATAGATAGATATTAGAACTTAATTAGTATTTACTCAAAGAAAGTCCAAACTTAAAAGAAAATTGTTACGTTGGTTAATTACTGGGAATTTAACTGTTGATCTTCTCACAAAAGCTCTTCAAGTGTGAGTCGGTTCATTTTCTGGTATGTTGATCTCCTATAATGTTGAATCCTGTAATACTATCTATCCTTTTTATTAGAGACGATTTCATTTAGAATGTGATCTTTATTACTTTAACACTTAATTTAAAGTCTTAAAAAATTCTTATTGTAAGTCATGCTACTAACTGGATTGCCCTGCAGATGGTTGGTAAGGAGAACCCAGCCTTGGTATCTGCTGCTCAGCGGATATTTGGGGCTGGAGGGAAGAGGATGAGACCAGCTCTAGTATTCCTCGTTTCAAGAGCAACGGCCGGATTAGTTGGGTTAGAGTGAGTAATTCCTACCAGACATAAACACTGTTGCCGAAAACCTGAACTTATAGACGTTTGGCATTGAAAAAAATATATTATTTTGGTTGCATTGCTTCCAGGGAACTCACTGCGGAGCATCAACGTTTGGCAGAGATCATTGAAATGATCCACACTGCAAGCTTGATTCACGATGATATATTAGACGATAGTGATATGAGAAGAGGTATGCCCCTTTTACGTTTCGAAGTGTAAATTCACATAGATCAATGGATATCCATGTCTGTTAGATACGTATGTAATAAAAGTGTAAAAATATTTCCTCGTTGTTACTAGGAAATGAGCTTTAGAAGGTCATTACATTTCGACTTTCTTCTTCCTCATCCCTGTTGAGCCGTGATCCATCATGAAACTGTGGATATAAGAGCCTGAGCCTGTATTCCACATTGTGGTATTTACACAAATGACCACATATCAATCCCCCTAATGAAATTCATGGCAGACATGTTACTTGCTTATTTTTTTTGTTATTATCATTATTCTTTTAACTCAACAACATGTGGAGTTGGAAGATTCGAATGTTTGACCTTATGGTTACAAGTATATGCCTTAAATGGATGAGTTATGTCAAGTTGGAAACGTGTCACTTGTTTGCCATGATGTAAGTCACAGCTGTAACTCGTTGCTCCTCGCGAACAAATAGTTGGATTTTATTACCATATACATACATAATTTTGTTAGGATAGAAGGGTTGGTTACTGAAAGAGGTAGAGAAGAGTATCAAGTGATCAAATAACTTTGAGATTGTCTGAAATAATTAAACTTCCGAACTTTCCGTTTTACCTTTCTGATACACTTGCAATGCGTCACTTCATTTATGGATTTCCACTCCTTCCGCAACTTCCATTAGCCTACCTACATTGGAAGTCATTTTTGTAGGCTCCATTCCCTTTTTTTATGGGCTTTTTTTTGTATGCCCGTTTATTCTATATCAATGAGAGCTTCGTATTTCCTATATAATAAAAATAGCTTAGTTACATTTATTGTCTTGATGGTTAAAGCTGTTTGTTCTAGGGAAGGAAACCTTGCATCAACTGTACGGTACTAGAGTGGCAGTGCTGGCTGGAGATTTCATGTTTGCACAGTCATCGTGGTGTCTCGCTAATCTCGAAAACCTCGAAGTCATTAAACTTATCAGTCAGGTAACTTGGTTCCCATTTGCTTGGAAGTATGTAATGTCCTAATTGACGTTTATGTACTAAAAATGAGTGATCGTTTTTTACCATGTATGAAGCATCAGAATAACTGATCTTGATATGCAACCTCTTGCTTATATAAGATTCAATTAGTTCTATTGCAGGTTATTAAAGATTTTGCCAGTGGTGAAATAAAGCAGGCATCAAGCTTGTTCGATTGTGAAGTTGAACTCGAAGAATATATGATCAAAAGCTATTATAAAACAGCTTCCTTGATTGCTGCTAGTACGAAAGGTGCAGCAATCTTTAGCGGGGTTGATCGCGCTACGACTGAGAAGATGTACGAGTACGGAAGGAACCTTGGTCTTTCGTTTCAAATTGTCGACGACATATTGGACTTTACGCAATCGACAAAGCAGCTCGGGAAGCCAGCAGGAAGTGATCTGGCTAAAGGAAATCTTACAGCACCAGTTATATTTGCTCTGGAGAGAGAGCCTAAACTGAAAGAAATTATCGAAACGGAATTCAGTGAGCCGGGGTCTCTCGAAGAAGCCATCGAATTAGTCAAGAGCAGTGGTGGCATTGAAAGAGCACAGGAATTAGCTAAACAAAAAGCTGATCTTGCTATCCAGAACCTACAATGCCTTCCACAAAGCGCCTTCCGGATAGCGCTCGAGGATATGGTGATGTTTAATCTAGAACGAATTGATTAGTTTAGTTAAAGGAAAATATACTTGGAACTTGACCAAAGGATACAGTCGGCTGCAATCCCTCAAGAAATCATAAAAGAGACTCTATACCTTTTGGCATCGAATAAAGCTGCTATGTTGCTGGCTGGTTGGGTTGTATATTGGTTGAACATTTTGAGCTGCAAATTACTGCTCATGGTATTATATTCAATTGTAGATTTCTTGGAAGTTGTCTGAAATAGAATTTCTGTTTCTGATAGCTTATGTATACCAAATTCCAACAAAATTTATACATTTTGTTCAATCTCATCTCTTTCTTGTGATCTTATGCTCTTTTCTTTTGCTTCTGTTTCTCCCTTTTAAAGATGGAATTCTGTTTCTTTGATTGAGTCATTGCCATGTCCAGCTTGGAAATTTTGTGTCCCTTTTACTATTATTATTTTTCGTTATGAACACGCCACAAACACACCGTAGACTCTTCATTAATGCACAATTTAAAACTTATACCTCTCAAGTAATCGATGGAAGGATATTGAGTCGATGTGTTGTATGATAAAAATAGTATGCGTAAATATGTAGGATTGTGAAGCTTTTAGCAGCAAGAAGCATAGAGGACACCAATGATGAGAGGTAGAGAGCATTTGGGAGACAATTGCTTATTCAAGAAGACAATGGTGGAGACTATTTGACAAATACACCCAAAGACAACCTAACACACATCTATATAAATGGTATCCCTAGTCTAATCTAGATGGTTTTATTGGGCTTTACATTAATCATAATTCTAATATTAATTCAACATTTATCATTCCCTAGCAATGATGAAAGACCAAAAAGTCATAAGTTTGAATTAAAATATAAATGAAAGAAAAAAAGAGAAAATTACAAGACTAGAATTACAAATACAATCACTTAAACTCGTGACTGTGGTGTTGAATTATAGTTACCGACCCTTACCGTCATTTATAATATAATATTAAAACGTATTAATGATTATGAAGGTAAATACTTTAGATGTGAAAAAATTATACCGAATAGACTATTCTCACACAATAATTACAAATATAGACAATTTTTAAAATATTTGCTTCTACAATATTTTAATACACTATTATAAATATTTATAATTAAAGTATTATGCATTATCGATACATTAATACCGATAGTTATAGTTGCTAAATTATTTTTAAAAGTGATCCTATTTATAATAATTTTCTAAATTGAATTAATCTCGTAAGTTTTCTTAGAATTTGTCTTGTAAAAGTAATTTCCCAAGAAAAAAACACAAATTAAACCCATGGGCCATGTATTGAATAATATTTGGTAGGCCGGCCCAATATTGCGGCCCATTCTTCAACTTCATCTTCAACAAAGTTCGACGCTGCTCCGAGCAAATTACAGAGGAAGTTCTAAGCGAAAGAGAGCTTTCATGGCACAGTGGAGAAGCGTAGTGAAGGAGGCGATCGATCGCTCAGCCGTTGTAGGAAAGTTCCTCTGCTTGCTTCACGTTACCAACAACTACATCTGTTCTCCCACTCTCGTAAGTTCTTCTCTCTTCCTTCATCTTCTTCATCTGCTCCTTTTCATCTCCTTTATTCGCCGCTTTGATAGAGGCGACAAGCTTCAGTATCTGGTGGTTGCAGGTTTACGGCCCTAGCATGCTCCCGACCTTGAATCTGACCGGCGATGTTGTTTTGGCCGAGCACGTGTCGCACCGAGTCGGCAGGGTTGGCCCTGGCGACGTGGTGCTGGTTCGATCTCCTTTGAACCCTAGGAAGACTTTGACGAAGCGCATTGTGGGCGTGGAGGGGGATAAGGTCAATTTCTTTCCGGACCCTGTCAATTCCAATCGGTGTCAGTCGGCTGTGGTATGGATTTATGGACGTGGATTTAGTGATCGTGATTCGAAATTTGTAATTTCGTTTTGGTTTTGGTGTTGTTTTGATTTTTCTGTTTTTGTTTTTGGGGGTGGATTGTTTAGGTTCCGAAAGGGCATGTGTGGATTCAAGGAGATAATGTGTATGCTTCTAGTGATTCGCGGCTTTTTGGGCCTGTACCTTACGGTCTGATTGAAGGAAAAGTGTTTTTGAGAGTAAGATTTCTCAATCATTCTCCTTGTTGTTATCATCTTCATTGATTCTGCTTTTATTAGCTTTCCCCTCTTTTATGTTGTGCTTATGAAAATGAATTGTTTTGAACATGGTTTAAAAAATGATTGTTATCCTTGCGTTTAGAAATGCTGGTTGGATGAGATTTTGGTATAAAATGTTTGTTTGCCTTTTTCTGTGCAATCTTTTTTTTTATTTTCAAAAGAATGTTACATTACAAATATGGTGGAGGAGGCCAAAATTAAACAAGTTATGGGTTCAAATCCTCCATCCCAAAATTTGAAACAAAAAATATGCTGGAGGAGATTCAAACTGACGATCAAATGGGAGTATTAATGCAACTACTTGACTGTGCAATTGTTTAGTTACTAGGTGGGTTGCGATTATTTAGCTGGCTTATACATTTGAATTTGAAATTAAAATTTTGTTTTTGAAATGAATTGGTTTGCGTTCTAGTTATTTAAGAAGAGAACAGGAATCAGGATTATGAAAGTACTTTCTAAATACATTGGTGGTTGGGACTTGGAAGCTGGATAATATCTTTTCTTTGTAGGTTCAATATTGGAGCTTTGCATGGTGTAGCTTATCTCTAGAATTTCTAGAGCATTTGTCCCTCATTAATTTTGCTTACTTGAATAGTTCTTTGTTCTTCTGTTGACAGGTCTGGCCACCAGATTGCTTTGGACCATTGGAACAATGAACTCAGATAGGCATAACTTAACATAAATTGCTGGTATTACGTTAAGCTTAATTTTTCCTTGATTATTGTGGCTGTTTTCATTATTGGCTATCTGTGTGTAGGATGAGGCTTTATTTATTTACCATTCCTTTATGTCTAAAGAGTAAGAACAAAAGTAATTATTTGTGGAATCGAATTTACAATTTAGTTTACACATTTCTGTTTTGACCACTAATTGTAATGGACCTTGTAATCTCTTCACTTCACATTAGATCCTTTATGGCCTCCTAGCCTTGTGAATTTCTCAAGTGAAAAAAGAAAAGAAAAAAAAAAGGAATTATACAGGTTTTGTGCAGTTATGAGATTGTGATGTAATGACAGTTTTATGGAATCTATAGTTAGATAGGAAAGATCGTGTTTAAAGGTATTTGTAAGGAGTGTAAGGAGGCACTTGGTCTTGCAAAATACAATAGTTCTCGTTGGGCTTTCACGGTTAAGATGTTTTTAATCTACTCCCTTTTGGTTACTATTTCAAATTGGGGAGGTTTCTTGTATACTTCTAGTGTGGGCTAGTGACTTGTCTTAGGATTTATAAGGTTCTTATGTTGTTATTGTGAAATACGATAATGTTTGGCTTGTGAGTATTGAGCTATACAAGATGGTCTACAATCTGGAAGATCTTCTATAATCTGTTTATGATGAACAAAAAGTGCAAATCACAGGGATACAAGGTACTAGATAATAAAGTTGAGGCTTAGGAATCGGCTAGGCTATATCATATCAGTGTAACTTCACAGAACATCTGGATTTTGGAAACTTGTTGGCTCTCTTGGATATTATGGGTACTAAAAAATGTTATGCTGATGTGGCTTCTGGAACTATGTAGCAGTGATGGTTTTCTCAGAAGGGATCTTCTTAGAGGAAGGGATAGGAGGTAATGAAGTTTGTCTCTGTCTTTTCTTAGGTAAACATGCTGAAGAAATATGTTGAGAGCCAAATTGGAGGGTTTTTCTTTTCTTTTGTATTTTTTTTTTTTGGTTCGTGGTGGAGGTGGTTATGGCCGTTGGCGATGGTGTTAAGTATTGGCATTGGTGGGTGTTGTTCGTGTTTTGGAGGCATTGGTGAAAAAGCATCGTGAGAGCTTGTCTAAATAACTCCATCTAATGAAAGATGGAAATCCTGAAGTAGAATAAATTTTGGCTATTTGCCATTTTGATCCTACCACATAATTTTGGCTATTTTCCTTAATATCCAAATGTTATAGGATTAGAATAATTGTATCGTAAGAATAGTCGAGTTGCACATAATTTGACTAGGCACTCACAGATATAAAAAGAAAAATCTTAGCATTTCAAGTCGGTGCTGAAGTACAACTTGGATCAGTGATTTAAAAAAAAAAAAAAAACATTTCTTTTGGTTTTCTTTTTGATTCAATAGAAACGGGAGGGAAATAAATTTCATTGATAAAGGGGGTATAAGCAGATTGGTTATTATTTTTTGGCCAAGCCAAGCTGACAGATCACAGATGGTTAGTTCAAAGAAATGGAACAAACTGAATCTAGTTGTTTTTTCGGTTATTTTATGATAGGTTTGGGCCTTTAAGAGTAGTATTAAGAGTATATTAGGGACCTGAGTGCAATTTGTTAGAGGGTTAGTTTACGCATTATGGTTATAAATAAGGAGGATCAGTGAGTTATCTTAAAATATCTCGAATCACTTGATTTATCGTGTATTTTCGTTATGGTTTGTTATCAATAAAAAGACCAGGTATTATCATTTTATTTTGGCTCACAGCCCTAGTTAAACTTGAAAGTCCATCTATTTGCTTCTCTCAACTTGAGCTTTTATGGCTCTTTGTAGTCTTAGATTGATAACTCATCATTTTTTAGTTTTTCCTGTTTATTCTTTTGGTTTCAAGACTCAAACTAGGCTGGTTTAATGGCATTGCCATTTTTACTCCACATAAGAATTATCATAGGAAATCAAACATCTCTCTGAAATGCATAGCTAACAACTATCATGGAGTGACCTAATGGTCAAAGAGGGTCTTGGGGTACGTAATGGTTCAATCCATGGTGGCTACCTATCTAGGAATTAATTTTCTACGAGTTTCCTTGACATTCAAATGTTATAGTGTCAGGTGGTATGTCCCGTGACATTAGTCAAGGTGCGCGCAAGGCTGGCTCGGACAGTCACGGATATCAAAAAAAAAAAAAAAGTGCATTGCTGACAATAGAGGCAGGCACCTGCTATGTTTCACATTTTTGTAGGTGATATGTTTTAACATTAACATTTCCCTTATGCTTTTTAATTTTCAGGACATCCATCATATTGTTGGCTATTGGATATTTGAATGAGACACTGGTGAGACCTGGCCTGATATTGACTCAAACATTCAAACATTACATCTTTGTTATTGATTGTACTTCAATAGCTGTTACCTAGCAGATTTTAGTTTATCTGAAGAGGATATAGTTTACAGATTTTTCCGACTAAAATTTAGAACCATTTTTCAGAGATTTTGAGATTTTACTAACTATAAGGTGTAAATATTGTTATTTATGATCATCATTTCAATAAAAATAGTATACTAAAACCAAACCTTTTATTTGTTTTGAATTTGAATGTCTGATCTCTAGGTCTAGAGGATATACTTTTATTATTTGAGTTATGCTCAAGTTAGTACATGACATGTGTCCATTCGGTCTATAAATCAATTCAAATGTCTGGTCCTCAAATTACATATGCTATTTTGATGCAAATGAGACAATTGACTATTAGAAAACAAAAGATATTGTGGTAAAATTAGATATTGAGCAAGCCTTACTCTTCATCCTAGCTACCCTCAAGCTAAAGGGCTTCATTGACAGTTGGGTTCAATGGATGCACGATGTATGTCGACAATTAGCTTTTTCCTATGTTCTCGTACAATTTTTAATATAGATGAGCTACTTCTCTTAATATCAATTAATTTTGAAATGAAATTACATACTAATTTAATATGTTGTCAGAGCTAAAATAGAATTTCGAATCGTGTTTTATTTCAACTTAGTGCCATTTTCGGCGTATCTCACTCTCTATCTCTATGTGCAATGTTTTAACCTTGTCCATGGTTTATTTTTCCCGATTGGTGTCGCCTACGGCTCTAGATTACCCGTTGTGACAATCTTAAGACTGTTTGTGAGACCCATCCGAACTGTGCGATTACTTTTTGTGTGTGATTGTTAGTGTCAAGTTCCATTATTGATGTGCGACGTGTGTTCTTTCTCCCTCTTTATTTCACTGTTTTCTTTTTAGTTTAATTGATTCATCTAAATAAATATAGATAGATCTATAAATAATTGGTGATCGCTAGGTGATGGCTTTGCTGTATCTATTATTTACATTCAAACCACGTACATAACACCATCTTCATAAGGTACAAATTTTCATTTTTTAACACTTTGTTAGTGGATTGTTTGTTGATTTTTTCAAAAAGAAGAAATTGAAAAAATTGTCTATGAGAATATTGTGAAGGAAGAAGTCTCTTCATTTACCAACTTAAACAAATAATTACAAATAGCCCACAAACAACTTCAAATTATTACAAAGAAAGATTTGTTACCCAATAAAATGGTGAACATAGAGCTATAAAAAAAAAAAAAAGCTTAAAATTACACACTTGTTTAATTATTAGAGGAAATTAAATCACTTTTTATAACACTTTTACATAAGTTTTTAGCATTGCAAATGTTTTCCTTATATCAACCTCCACATCCACCACCACAACCACCACCACCGCAGCCACCGCCACCGCAACCACCACCTCCACCGTCACCGCCACCGCCATCGCCTCCGCCTCCGCCTCCATCTCCTCCCCCGTCTCCTCCTCCTTCATTGCTAATAGTAGTAATCACAGCTGCAGCAGCTAAACCAACACCGGCTCCAGCCAGAATAGTCATGCCACCATTCTTGGTGTCTTGTCCGCGTTCGAGGTCACGGTTCATCGGTTTCAGCGATGGCCTTGACCTCGGAGCAGTAGCCGTGTACGTGGGTGTTGTTGTGTTCTTTTTACGGCCCTTGCAAAGACAGCACAAAAGCACCACAAGTGCTATCACAGAGCCTATAGTAATGAGAATTATGGCGTAAGCTTTAATTTCTAACTTTGGGACTTCACCAATCTGATAGACATACAAAACTCTTCAAGTTTCACTGATTTTATATCAAATGGCTAACTTGATGTTGAAGCCACATAATCTCAAAAAATAAAATAAAATAGTTGAAGGAAATGATTGAATTATGATGAAGTTTTATTGCTAAGTTGGAACAAGTAAAAGGAGCGGATTTTTTTGCGCATTTAATTGACTTTTGGTATAGAAAAGAAACCATCTTGAAGTTTCTTTATTTTATTTTATTTTTAATTTTTATTATTATTATTATTTTTTAAAATACATTGGTTCATTTTTATTTCTAGGAAAGAAGGAAGAATTAATGGTCGGTGATTTTTGCCCGGGACAATTGTGAGGTTCTAACGTACTATTTCAAGATGGACGGTGCCTTTTTTAGACTACAAATCTTAAATTAAATCTCAATTTCATTTTATTGAACCAAATACATGAGTTTTGATATCATATTAGATAGTGTAGACATCTATCTCAAAATCAATTGATAATGAGGAGAGTCACTTCATATCTCTTTTAAATGTGTGTTGGACTCTCAACTTTTTTGAGACAATTGTGAGATCCTAACATTATGATCATTTCAATTATAAATTTGAGCTAAATTATAAATAACAAAATGAATCTCAATTTCTCATATTTTTTCTTCTTTTAAGATATAATATTATCATTTACTTTTAATATATGATTCAAAACTACTGTGTTATAGATAAAAATTAGATTGTTAGATGAAAATGTCTTGATGGTGGTCCAACGATAATTAGAACCTCACTTATTTTGAAGTAATTGTTTTGATCAACTATTTCGGCTTAATATTTTAATAAATTTTCTATTTATGACATCTCTATTTTAAAAAGTAAAAAATAATAGTTTAACTTTTGAAATAAGTTAGACATTTTTTAAATAAAGGGACAAAATTAAGAAGTAATCTATTTATTTATTTTTATTTTATTTAGCTTACATTTTATGATAGAGATAAAACTTTTTTTTTTTTGAAGAAAGAGATAAAACATATTTAAACGAGGGTGTAAAACATATTTCGAACTTAGAAATAAAATAATGTAAATATTTTGATAAAAGTCTTGGTCGTTTTATTTGGTGAATTTTTCGTCAGTCGTAAGAAATTAACGAAGGAATTTCCTCCCAACAAAGTTTCGAAAATGATGCTCGGACATGCACATCTCTCTTTAAATATTTTAATTTTTCTAATCTAAATAATTGTTTTATAATTTATGAAAAAAAACAGACTACGTCAAAATTATTCCAAACTCGCAAAAAAAAACGAAAAAAAAATTATAAAAAAACACCATGAAACATGCTCCCTATTACCAATGGACGAGAATTGAGATCCCAAATTAAAAAAAAAAAAAAAAAAAAAAAAATGATAAACTTTGTTTTGCTAAATTTAAAGCTAAGAAAATTAGAATATGATTAAAGTTGTTATTATTATTATTATTATTATTTTATCATTATGGTTTTGTGATTGTGGAGTTGAATTAGTTAGATTTAAAGTTTTAACGCTGGCTCTGTTTTATAACTATTTCGTTTTTCGTTTTTGTTTCTAGTTTTTCAATTTTGGATTTTAGGTTTTTGTTTTAAAAAATAAAAATCGTATATGTTTGATAACTCATTTTAGTTTTGTGTTTTTGAAATAAAAAACCAAAAAACATGTTTGATAACTGTTTTTTTGTTTTCAAACATCACTTTTTGTTTGTATTTTTTTAGTTTTTTACTATTTATTCTTGATTATTTCAAGCTTTTTTAAAAACAAAACAAAAATGTGTTTTTGAAAGTTACTTTTTTTTTTTTAGTTTTTAGAATTTTTTTAATATTTTAAAAATATTTTAAAAATTTTAAAAACAAAAACCAAAATTGATTATCAAACGAACCTATTTTTAAAATATTAAAAACAAAAATAAAAAATAAAAAATGAAATGGTTATCAAACGAGTTTAAAATATCTATTTATAACGTCTTAAATCTCATTTAAATAAATCACACTTTTTCAATAAAACTATGCAATTGAATATCTCATATTTAAATTATTTTGTTATCACAAAATAAAATTAATTTTTAATTTTTTTTCGTAAGAAACAGTAATTCAACTATCATTAAGAAAATAGAAAATGTCAATCAAGGGGACAACATATCCATATCTCATATGAGGATAAACCAACACTATATGCTGCCTATGTCTTGTGCCCCACTTGGCTTCATAGTGCATAGAGAACTAAAATTAAGCTAAGTGTAAATGAATTTGAATTTTTGTTGATTTGATTTGTGGGTAAGTGAAGATATAATCTTTAATATTTAGCTCTCGAATGTTGATTTGTCTTAAAGGCTTCACATCTTGTTTTCGAATGTGAATTTATCTTGAGGCTTCGTGACTTAATCTAGAACTTGCTTGGTTGATCGTTAAATTCGTTTTTGGGTTGTTTGCTTTGATCATTGAATTAGTCTTATACTTGTTGGCTTTGGACATCTTTTTTTACCCTTTTTTGATCTTTAGGTCGATGCTTGATTTGTTGATCTTTGAACTGGCCTTTGGTTTGTTGATTTTTGGATCGGTCTTTGACTTCTTGATGCTCGGATCAGCCTTTAGATTTTTTATTTTTAGATCGATCGTTGATTTGTTGATCTTTGGAATGACCACTAATCCACTTTGGTTGATCGACCTCTATCTTGTTGATTTACTTCAAATATAGCCTAAATCAAATGTATGTCGATGGCAAACTAAAGTATATCTATTCTTAAAATTACTTTTTAAGGCAAAAAAACATTTTTGAGTTTTTTTTCTCTTTTATTATTATAATTATTTTTTGGAGTTTTTTTTAGGAATAAGGAAAATTGGAAAAATATTTACAATATTAAGAAAGAAAAAAAAATAGCACTCATAGACATAAGTATTAATAATTATACGGTATTATTAATACATAATACTATATTAGTACACAATATTGTACTAATAACATATAATATTGTATTAATAATACAAAATACTGTATTAATATCATAAATAATACGATATAATGAGTATTAATAATACCGTATTTTTTACTATGGATGCAAATATTTTCAAATTTGACTAGATTTATAATTATTTTGTTAAAATAAACCATCCATTACAATTTTCTCTTTTTTTTTTAAAGAACGATGTTTTTGACAGCTGCAGATTGAAATATATTCTTTAACTGCGACATCTTTTTTTTTTTTTTGAATACATTAACTGCGACATCTAGTAGAAATGCAACGTCAAATATAT
>JBBMKA010000022.1:9502392-9542647 GCA_037833695.1 Sechiopsis laciniata
ATAGTTGGCTCTATCCTCTTAAAGCTAAAAGTGAAGCTTGTTCCATTTTTTAACAATTTAAGAACTTAGTGGAAAAACAATATGCCACTTCCATTAAAACTATAAGGTGTGATGGGGGTGGAGAATTCAAACCTCTTCTTACTTTTGCTGCACAACAGGGAATTATGAGCTAAGTCTCTTGTCCTTATACTTCACCTCAAAATGGAAGAGTTGAAAGGAAGCATCATCATGTAGTTGAAACAGGTCTAGCACTATTGGCTCAAGCTAAAATGACTTTATCTTATTGGTGGGAGGCTTTCCATACAGCTGCATATCTTATTAATCGAATGCCATCTCCAACAATTGATAACAAATGCCCATTTTTTCTGCTGAATAATGTTAAACCGGATTATGCTCACTTAAAAGCATTTGGGTCTGCGTGCTATCCTTATTTACGACTTTACCTTCAGCATAAGCTCAACTTCCATACCACCACATGTGCTTTTCTTGGCTACAATGATCACTACAAAGGGTACAGGTGCTTGAGTCCTAGTGGACGGATCTATGTTTCCCGCCATGTTGAATTTAATGAACAACAATTTTCTTATTTAGACCTTTTTCTCTTACATCAGTAGAGAATTCTCATGACCCTTCTTATCCTACTTGGCTCCCTCGCATGCCTCTTGTACTACCTTTACCACAGCCTACTCCACACACACATTCTGCTGTTTCTTTTCACCTATCACCAATTTCTGCTCATTTGTCAAACTCTTCTTCATCAGCTAGTGCATCACCACAGTATATACCAAGTCGTTCCACATCAACTTCCCCAATACCATTTACATTATCTTCCACTCCCTCTACCATCCCTAATGTTCACTCAATGACCAAGCCTAAACAAATGTTTGGTGGCCTCATTCAGGGGGACCAAGCTACTGACTGGACAATTGTAGAACCTACCAAGTTTAAAGATGCAGCAGGTTCTTTAGTTTGGAGACAGGCTATGGATTTCGAATATCGGGCTCTTCTAGATAATAATACATGGTCTCTAGTGCCTTCTCATCCTTCTCAACACTTATTAGGCACCAAGTAGGTATACAAGATCAAACGAGACTCCCATGGATCTATTACACGCTACAAAGCTAGGCTTGTAGCTAAGGGATATTTACAAGTAGCAGGCATTGATTATGGGGAAACCTACAGCCCTGTAGTAAAACCTGTCACCATTAGAGTAATATTAACTTTGGCTCTCTCTTGGAAGTGGCACATTAAACAACTCGATGTAAGTAATGCTTTTCTACATGGAAGAATCAAAGAAGATGTTTATACTACTCAACCTAGTGGCTATGAAGATCCTAATTATCCTACACATGTATGCAAACTTCACAAAGCTCTATATGGTCTTAAACAGGCACCCCGGGCCTGGTATAAAGAGTTAAGGAACATCTTAATCTCATGGAATTTCAGACAATCTAGTGCCGATAGCTCATTATTTACTTACCATTCGCCTACAAGGATTGTTTTTCTACTGGTTTATGTTGATGATTTGATTTTTATCGACTCTTCACAAACGTTTGTTGCATCCATTGTATCTCGACTGTAATCGACCTTTGCCATCAAAGACATTGGCCATCTCCATTATTTTCTTGGGATCCAGGTTGTTGCCAAGGAGGGTCAATTGTTTCTATCCCAAGCCCAGTACATACACGATTTGGTTACCCGCAACAATCTGTCTAACCTTAAGGTTGTGCCTACTTCTATGGTATCTGGAAATCAACTTTCTCTTCATGATGGAGAGTTAATAAATGATCCAATGATGCCCTGAAGAGAGTTCTTCGCTACTTAAGAGGCACGACACAACTCAGCCTTATTCTGTCTCCAGCCAATGCTCTCACGCTCACAGGTTTTATTGATGCTGATTGGGCATCCTCTCCTGATGACCGAAAATCCACAGGTGCCTACTACTTCTTCCTTGACTCTTCTCTCATCTCTTGGTACTCAAAAAGCAAGCTGTGGTTGCTAGATCCAGCACGGAGTCTGAGTATCGGGCCTTCTCACATGCCGCATGCGAATTGCTCTGGTTACGAGTGCTCCTCATAGACATGTGTGTCTCTGTCCGTTCGTGTCCTATTGTATGGTGTGATAACATCTCAGCAACTGCCCTTGCAAGGAATCCCGTGTTCCATGCTCATATGAAGCATATCGAGCTCGATCCCCACTTCATTCGCGACCAGGTGTTGTCTCAACGGATTGATCTGCGCCACATTCGTACCTTGGATCAAATAGCTGACAGCCTCATCAAGCCTTTGTCCACTCAACCGTTTCTGTTGTTGCGCAACAAACTCGGCCTTCACTTCTCTCCACAGCCTCGTTTGAGGGGGACTATAGAAACATAATTGTCTCACCTACTAAAGAGGATGAATGGTTGACTTTGGGGTCTGCTCTCTTGTACTTTCTATGACTGTTTTATGTTGCTTATTTCTCTTGCATTAATCTTCATAATGAGAGTAGGTAGGTTGGTATGCTAAGTCTTGTATTTACTACTGTTTTGCTCCTTCTTTGTTGTTCTCGATTTCCACTATAAATAGAGCATTGAAACTCTCTGTAAATCGTCAAGTCTTCTAGCAATAATATACAAACTCTTCAAACCTCTCTTGTCTCTTATCTCTTAAGTCTCAAACAATTTCTTATTGTTTCATTATATATATTTTTTAATTTTTTAATTATTATTTTGACTTTTGGTATCACAAGCCACGTGGAAGTTTTTTTTTTTTTTTTTTTTTTTTTTAATATGAACGAAGGGAAGAAAAGTTATGCGAACGCTATAGTTTATCTTTTGGAATTTCAAATTTTGGAAGTTTTATTTTTTTAATATTAATAAACTCATATCCTCCTCTCCATTGAGATCAATCGCTACATTTATTTTATACTCATCGTTGTTCGGCGGTACCCAATTGATAACTTAGCCAATAACAGTTATAATCTTCCAAAATTCTTTGAAGCTTCATAAAATTTTGTTCACCAGCTTTAGAGAATAATAAGTTTACATATAAAAAAGTATGAGAAATAATAGGTAAACAAATTTCGAATAAATTTCGGACCTTGTAGACTGAAAATTAATCATTTCTTTTAATGGCAATTAATTCATTGTATGCATGTATATTTTATGACTTCAAAGCAAAATGTTGAGTTAAAATTTGAATGACTTGAATTTAGGGATGGGAGATATTTACCTTTGAGTTAGTAATCGGATGTTTTATTCAAGAGTTATGTTCAACCTAATGACTTATTTAAAATCATTTTGGGTTGTTCTAATGGTCAAAAAAAGACTTCGGAAATCAATATGTTTATGAGTTCACTCCATAACAATCATTTTGTATTAGTTTCCTTCAATCGATGTTGTAGTATTAGACGGTTTATCTCGTAAAAATAGTTAAGATTCATTTAAATTGACTTAAATTTTCCATATGTAAAAAATGGCTTACTTGAGGTTGGTAGATTAATGTTTTAGTTCAACTTAAAATGACAACTTAATTTTGGGTCAATCTATTAATTATTATAATTAATCGGTCAAACAATAGCTAAAGTCAACCTTATTTGCATAACCAGCTCCCAAATAAAGTTTTAAAAATTGAGCAGACTATTATAACTTCTAAAATTTTCAAAAAACATATATTATTTTGTTTATTTCTTAAAAAATATATATTATAAATATTAAATAATAAATTTAAAGACAACAAGACAGTT
The DNA here is from genome assembly GCA_037833695.1 of Sechiopsis laciniata. Lineage (NCBI taxonomy): Eukaryota > Viridiplantae > Streptophyta > Magnoliopsida > Cucurbitales > Cucurbitaceae > Sechiopsis > Sechiopsis laciniata. The sequence continues at coordinate 9,506,119 of JBBMKA010000022.1, forward strand.
TGGCCGAGTGGTCTAAGGCGCCAGATTTAGGCTCTGGTCCGAAAGGGCGTGGGTTCAAATCCCACAGCTGTCAAAATGGTTTTTTTTCAAACTATAATAACAACGAATGGCGATATATATATATACATATATATTAGATCTATTAGTACTTTCATCCAAGTGATACTTTCCATTGGTTTTTGGAAATTACATTTTGTAAACTGTGGTAATTGTCTGACGTGTAAACCAGACCGTAAAAGAAAATATCGTTTGAATCAAATAAAAATAAACAAAAATTGGGGTCAAAATATACATAAATACATACATTATAGCATTAAGCATGGTATTTCTTGTATAATATATATTAGCAGAACTTTATCCTTCCACAGGATTCTCGAGAGCCATAACATGTTTCTTGAAAGAATCTGCAGCTTCTTCCCTTTCCTCAAGCCGCCCCAATTTGTCAAACACCATTGCCATTAAATAGAAAGCTTCAGCTGCCATTTCATGATACTGAAAGACAGACACAGAGTCATGCAATGCAAAACAGAAGCATTGATGCTATAAAGTTGATAGAATAATCTTCCACACAAGAGAGTATCAAACACAAATATTCTGTTAAATTTTCTGATCTCTGTGATATTCATAGTGTAATGGAAGAATCAATTTTTTAGTTCAACAAGATATGACTCATATGAACCATCATCTAGTGACTTAATGGTCAAAGAGAGTTTTGGGTGCTTAAGGTGATGGGTTCAATCCATGATGGTCACCTACCTAAAAATTAATTTCCTATGAATTTCTTTGATATCCAAATGTTGTAGGGTGAGGCAGTCTGTCTCGTGACATTAGGCGAAGTGCGCGCAAACTAGCCTGGATAGTCACGAATATAAAAATATATATATATGGCTCATACGGGGGGCCGGGGCCCAAGAACATAAAATCAAGGACATATGCCTTAATCTATGTTCAAGTTGGTGTGTAATGAATGATTAGATATATGAAGATACCAATACATTAGCAGGTTTCACTTGGTCAACAAATTCAATAATTTCACATATGGCATGACATGTATTTGTGCACAAGAGACGCAAATTTGAGCAAGAAATCTGCAAAAGGGACAAGTTGGTCTATATTCCTAATTGAAACCAAAGTGCATTAGTTGTAACTAGTAACATACCTCCAATAATTGAAGCTCTTCCGAAGCTTGCTTCAGAGAATCCAGCACAACCTCCGAATCTTCAGAAACTGTTAATCATGAAATTCAACCAGAACAAAGTTCATTTTTTCTACTATTCACAACATTTAATTACTTCCAAGTTCAGATATCTGAATTGTTTAAATATCAATAACACGTTGATAGCCTTCGAAGGATGAGACATTAGCCCAAAATCTAATGCCAAAATCTGCCTACTTCCAAAATCTCCCAACTTCGTAGTTTACGACATTCCAACTACTATTGACAAATTAATCTAACTTATTAAGCAATGAACCTATATAGTTACCTAGATATCTAACATAGGAAGCCTACAGACTTTAAACCTTTATTGAGATCCACTAAGAGATTTATCCATAGAAATATATTTACTTTTATAATTAAAATTGGACATTTGAAATATATGTAATCTGTCAGTCTTTATGTGGTCCAACTGAACTTCTATTCTTTTCTTTCTGTCACTACTTTTCATTGAAAATAAATATGTTTCCTTTAATTTAAAAAACACTGGTTTTGTACGGAGGGAGAAGAAATTGTAGGAGAAAATTTCATAACAAAGATCACAACCATGTCTGTAATACCTGAAAAGCTTGGACTACAGAGGTAGCATTTCGCTTCCACTATAAAGGCACGAGCTCGGAGCTCCAAACCTCCGTGACCAAGAATCATCGGAAAAGCTCCATGTAAAAGATTCAAAGCCCTTTTCGAATGGCTAGGTCCGAGTGAGAGCCATAACTCAGCAATTGTCAGAGTGGCTGATGCTTTTAGAAGATCAAGGTTAAATGATTGGCAAAAGGAAAGGCTTGCCAAAGCATAAGGAAGACCTAAAACAGCATTGCCTGATTTCTGGGAGAGGAGAGCAATAAGGACTTCAGTACTGGAGGATTATGGAAAGAAAATAAATGTACATTAAGACAGAATTTTATTTTCTTATCACAATATGTATCAGTGTACTTCGGATGCTTAACTATTTTTTTTCTTCCTTATTCTTTTTCTTTTCCTCCCCTTTGTTCATTCATTCCTTTTCCAGTTTTTTGTTAACGACATCATTACAATAACTAGAGGAAAGCCCAACAGGCCAGAGGGAAGGCAGACAAACTAGTATAAAAAATACATAACCGTTAGCCATCTTAGCCTTGGTTCCCGTTCCCTACATCATATTTTTTAGCTTACCTTGTGTATTTCAGCCAGCAAAAGAAGAACTGAAGCATTCTGGACCTGTAGATTATATCTATAACACAAACAAAAAAGGGAGTGTGCTACACGTGCGGCCTGCAAAAATAATACCAATAGTAATGACTTTAAGGCAATTTAGGGAGAAATACATTAAGAAATTGAGATATGTGTTATAAAATAAATTGTGCTACTGCATTTCCAAACAATTGGATAATCTTTTAATTTCCCCAATACTTGGACTATAGAATGGATGAGTGAAACGTCGCCAAATATAGCATGTTCACAAACAGCCCAAATGAAAATGTTTTTTGTTTCCTATTAAAAAGAAAAAATGAAAAAGAATAGCAGCCCGGAATGAAAGATGATATAATGACTTAAATAAAAACATATCTTGTTCACACTGATCCAAGGTTTCACTTGGACATAAACCTCTCGAGAGTTTCCCACTCCTTCGTAAGGGTCCCAATGTTCCAGCATGTATATTACAAAGTTAGGTTGTTCGATCTTCATTGTAATTGTACATTAAATTAGCTTAGGGCTCTATGCATGTGTATATTTGATTATCAAGAATGTAATATTATTGAACATTCTCTCGAAGTTTCCTCGCTTTCTGATTGGTTGCACCCCAATGTCCACATGGAATTTTATGAAGAGCATAATGTGGTAGCCTTGGAGAGTGCTCTCGGATTTGGTTTTAGGAGTTAGATTTATGATCTTCTCTCCTATCAAATTGAAACGTTTAAAAGAACTGTTATATCTATCCTCCATTAGTTAGTATTACAGTGAAGGTCATATAGTTAAGTTCTCCGGGAAGCACTAAACGGGAGTTTTCCTAGAAGTGATAATGATGAACATATTGCTTGGACATGCGGTGGATCCATTAAGAGCTTTTCCTTCTACTGGCATGGGATTTCCCAAAAGTTAAATCTCCCCGACTTGGAGCAATGCGGCACAGTACTCTTGATCTTAAACCTAGGTTGATATATAAGATTACGTAACATGTCTGTCAACTATAGCTATTAAAAGAATTGATTGCATTCATCCCAATTCTGCATACAAAAAAATAGAGTAACCACCAAATCAAACACTTCTTTCCACATAATCATGTACCAAATAGAAAGAATTGGTTTTATTATTACACGAAAATAATTTTTCGATGAAGATACCAGAAAAGAAACCCAAAACCCTTTCAAGTAGCTGCAAAGTGAATCAGACAGTGGTTTGTTTAAAAGATGAACTTTTTGTGGAAAGCTGAAATTTGTGCTATTTTGTGGTTTTTGGGGGGAGGGAAGACAATAGAATTTTTAGAGGTTTGGAAAGATCATCCGAGGATATTTGAGCACTCGTTAAATTCTATGTTTCTCTTTGTGTCTCAAACACTAAGCTTTTTTGTAACTAATTACCCGTTAGGTGTAATCTCTCTAGATTAGAGACTATTTGTATAGGGATCTCCCATTTTTTTTGTTTGGGCTTGTCTTTTTGTATGCCCTTGTATGTTATTACAAGAAAATAATTGATGCTCGATCAAAAACGAGGGACAACTTTTCCAGTTTTATTTCCTTCTTTGTAGGCACATTCATCCCTACCCTCTACTAAAAAGAACAATGTTCATGCTAAATCTCCAAGTGGATCCAGAATGAAGGGAGAATGCAAACCAAGAACTTCCTTTCTGAGATTCACCAGAACTAACTTTTAAGCATTTCAATGATTTCCCACAATTTGATAAAACAGAACAGTTTCTACACATCCAAACATGGAAACATAAGCTTAGTTTCAATGAAGTTCTAACCTCGCTGAACTCGTTTGCTGCAAGCAATGTCCGAGCATGACGAAAACTGGCCTCTGTCTTCAGCTCCAAATCCACACCAGTAACAGATGAGGCCAAAACTCCAAGTTCATTACAAGCCTGCTGGGCAAGCTTCAAACAACCACTGATGGAAGTATACAAGAAACTTAGCACAGGTAGTGAGCAAACCACAAATATGCATCATATCACTCAAGATTACCGGTGTAGAGCATGCTCATGAACCAGCTGTAACTTCAATAGTAAAATCCGTGACTTTGAGAGAGATAAGAACCTCTCTTCAGCTATTTTAAGTGCACTAAAGGCCTCTGTGAAAGGAAAAAGGATAGAGTTAAACACCATTGACAACCATATGCACTTCAAGGTAAGGGAGTACATGTTCAAGTATCAGTTTGTTTGTGCATGTGCAACAGCCAACTACAGAGAGGGGGGTGGGGGGAGGATAGAGCTAAAAGGAACCCCCTCTCTTGGCTCTTGATTTGTATTAGGTTAAAAAAAATGAAAATATTAATTAAAAAAAAGGTTCCTTTTTAAAAAATGAAAATTTGATTCCTTGTTAATTTATCTCTACATTTAAAAAATTGAAATATCTTATATATTAAGAAAAAAGTTGTAAGGTAAGTTTTTGTCCACCATGTACAAATTTTTTGCCCCGCACATGGGAGAGATAGACAATAGAGAGTTACAATACAGCAATATTACAAAATATGTTATACCAAACACCCCCAAAGGAATTTGGAGGTCGGAATATGAGATTATGAGTAACTGCATGTTTACACGCACTGAGCACTTCTAAACTTACAAGGTATACAATACAACTATTACACCATAGTCTTTGGGATTTTGGAGAAATGTAAAAATATAATCCTCAAAATATTTTTTCCCCATATTTTCTTCTTTAGGAAACAAAAACAATTTCATTGGATGTGAAAGAGTTACGGAGAACCTATTAAAATGAAGAGAATTGGGAAATGCGAGGTTGTGGAGAAAGAGAAGTCAACCATTTAGGCCAGAATACTGAAGGCAAACACGTGAGAAAACTAGAAATACAAGTCTATCATTAATGACGACGGAGAGACTCAACAGCGAGTGTTATTAGACAATTACAAACAGAAAGAGAATTGAGGTAACCAATCTAAATCAAAACATGTACATAACAAGGTTGACAGCCCGGCTTATTAATTGGAGTTTAAGTAGCAAGCTTGCTCCGAAATGGACAAAGAAAAGTTTTTTTTTTTTAATTCACAAAGAAAAGTTCTATCTTAACAGTTAACACCATCTTAGAAAATTGAAACATTGAAAATACGTTCTTTCAGAATGTTTCGTCACAAAAAAGTGTCTACCTTCATGTACTTTAATAGCAGAAATTTAAGTCACCAAAAACCAAGATTAAAAAGAGCTGAAGAAACATCTTCCAAAATGTGATTCTACAGAACTCCTTGACAACAAAAGAAGTGACGAAAACCAGCACATAAAATGTTAAGGAGCAAAGTAAAGAACAATTAATAATAAATATAATGATCATGAAATGAATAGAATGAAATGACAAGTGGTTAGGATGAAAAGCTAGCGCAAACATAATTGTAACTTGATGCCATATTCAGGGTAAGGTTAAAGAAATAGTATATGAAATATGTCAATCGAAGCATCTTTCCTGACCTTTGTATCCCTTAAAAACTGCCAAATGTTGTATGAGTTTCACATACGCCAATGATGCATCAGATGAACTGTATGACGTCAAAAAAGAAAAAAGTTCTTAATGTAGAATAACTTGAGATATACTATATGAAGAAAAAAAAACACCAATATCAATTTGAAATTACCTTGATGCATCTGCAAAACAAGTTGCATAAAGCAGGGCATTTATTCGTGCAAGAGGAGCACTGAGATAGTCAGGGAAAAAAATGGTCAGGCGCAAAACAATAGCAGAAAGAATGATTATTTTGAGGGAATGGTGAACAAGCATGAAGAATAAAAATTCAAATAGCACATAAATTGCTAAAATTAACTTTCACTTACAATTCATTGTTAAAATTAATTTACAAGAGCAGAGATAATATTCTAAGCTTAGCAACTTGAACTACGGGACTAGAATTTCTTGTTGATGAAAAATCAGCTTTTCGTTAGAAAGAATGAGAAAAAGACTTGCAATAATATTTAAAAACGTAAGAGAGATAAAAATAAATAGGAGAGTAATGAAGCAGAAACCATTGTTAGAATAATGATCGCCTGTTTAGATTCTGATTGTCTTTGAGAACATGATATTCTTCATGCAACATTTTGATCATTACTGAAAGAGTTGCCCATACCTAAAAGACACTGGCTGACTTTCTTTCTTTCCAACTAGGAGTAGGAGGATATGATTAGAGTTTAGGGATTAGGGTTTAGAAGTAGGAAGATATGATTAATAAAGGAACTACCCAACATAGAAGATTTATCAAACATGCTTTCTGTAGCACGTTGGATATGAAATATAAAAACATGAGGCTATCGGGAATGATATATTGGCTAATGGAAAGAAAACATGAAGAAGTCATTACACCCAACACAAAAAGAAATATTGTACGAACAAGCAATTGCCTTTTCTTGACTAAATAATCATACAGATGTAGTACACGTATAAAATAAAGAATTCCATGGTATCCTCATTTTAGATGGAAATTTATGTCTGATAATAACTAATCTACAAAAAAATTTGTTTGATTTAGTTTTTTCCATATTAAATTGTCCAGAAATATTAAGATCACCTGCCATATGTCTCAAAGGCAGATGCTCGAAACAAGTATGAAGAGCCTAATAACTGTACGACAGATCCAGGAATCGAGGTGGGTTGTGCAAAAAATGGTAATTCACTGGAGTTACTCCCAGATTCATTGTCTCTGGACAATACATGTGAACCCCTTGGCTTTTGTAAGTTCTTAAGCCATGCAGTGCTGAAGGACCCATCTGTCGTCTTTGTAGAACTCTCAGTGCCATATTGACAAATTAAATGAGTACTAGACCTTAGTTCCTGTTAGAATTGAATACATGTATCAAAATAAAATAGAAATAAGAAAAATCCTCAATAGATATTCATATAAATACATACATGAATCTACATGAAAATAATCATTTTTTTCATTTAAAAAATAAGTTTATAACCAACATAATAACTACATCAAACTACCTAAAATAGAAACACATAATCTCCGTGCAACATTACCTTATAGACACTTATCGGAGAAGTTCTAAGCCTCGCAGAAGCTCTGGGACCAAATGACACAAGAGGTTTTTGCACATGCTGCAAAAACATGTAAACCCGTCTATAATTAATGAAGAAAAAAATTTCCTACTACCTTAGTAATCAGAACTTTCAACATGCAGTTAAATTTTTTCCATCACAATCAAGCACTGATCTTTTTCAGTCACGACAATCGTGAAACAAATTATTTCAGTAGCCAGAAACGGATTAAATAGGGTGACTTTCTTCCTGCATAAATATAATAAATACAAACAGCGTGCATTGAACAGTGAGGTAATAATTAAGCAACATACTGTCTATCATTTATACACATGGAGAAAAAAACTCAAATTCTTGACCGATGACAGGTAAAGCTGTCAACTGAAATTCAAACAACTTTTGCAAGATAATAGGTCGCGCGGAGATGAATAATTTGCATGCTTTTTCTATCGATTGTTAACATAGTTTGCACACAAATATGTGACCACAACCACATACAAATTAGAATAGACAACTTATTGCCAATAATCGATGAAGCAATTTTTCAAAATTCAATCATTCTTTTTTAGATTGGTTTTGGTTGTCTCAGTCGTGTTAAGTACTTTTGTAGTTGTTTTCAGTTGGTTTGAACACTTGTCTTGAGTGGTTGATTCAGTTTTGAAAAAGTCATAAAGGCATAATCACCCATCCTTAGAAGAAAAAAAATGTAAACACCACGTGTACAAAATAAACATAATTAACCGAAGGAATCTACAGAAACGAAATGCAAAGTTGTACCCATCTTTACCATCAAATGAAACTTAGCCATAGCAAGATGGTTGGAGGCTACTAATCGTTTCAACTTTAAACTTTCTGCTCTTCTTAGAGATTCCGTCAAGAGCACGAACAATTGTTGCTGAACAGATAGTGAAATTCCCATGCTCATTAAAGGTGAATAGGATGACCCAAGTATTCCACTTGTGCGTGAGAAACCTATTTCAGATAACAAGTTCCCGATAGCTGCTAAGGTATATGCGAGACATGTATCATTGCTTTGCTGCAAACAATATTGATAAAAATGAATCATTTGAGTGAATGCATTAGTTTGTTCTTTATAGCTCCCAGTTTATTTTGCAAATGAAATATACCTGTTGTGATGCATGGACTGCTTCAGTCAAAACCTGAAAATTGTCCAAAAACAAAATCAAGAACTATTAATGAGCAACAAGAATATTTCATTGACTAAAATTATAGCCTCACAGTTAGTGAAGAAACTTGAAGAGTGGCAGTTGGTAGGAAGAGAAACTGACCTCTAAAGCTTGTTTTGGATGACCAAAGTGAACATGCATCATCCCTAAACATAATAAAGCTATTTCATATCTCCCAAAGCTGTTGCAACCAGATCCAGGAGGGACAAACTCAAATCCTTCAGTCCCTGCACTTTTGTGCCAAAAGTCAAGGGAAAGCAATCAGAAGAAAATTAAAACATAGAAATCAACCGTTTAATTTGTTCTCCCATAAATCATTCAGACAGTAGTTCAAAATAAAATGTAAAAGGTGAGAAAATATAACAGATGAAGAATTGTTCAATTGATCGATAATATTGTTACATATTAAAAGATTTAAAATCCATTAAATTTCTCCATTCAAAGGAAAGAGTGGTCATATTGGATAGCAAAATCTTCAACTAACATATCAAAGGAAAAGACATATTAGTTGCTTACCTATAGTCAAAATAGCAGTGGACATTTTCCAAAGCAGAGAAATAATCATCATGATAAAGGGTGTTCAAATAACGCAGAAAGTGAACCTGCATCAGATTACAATAGAGAGATAAATATGGCAGTTTACGTGTTAAACGAAACCTAATAGAATAAAATTCATGAGCATAATTGGAAAAAGATCCAATTACTCGATGGAGTTCAGGGGCCATTTTTTGGAGTTGTTTAAGAACCGCGTCAAAAGTATTCAGAGAAAACAAGCTTCCAAGCCTGCAACAATTTCAAAAAGCTTATTAGCTTTTTTTTTTATATATATTCGTGAGTGTTCAGGTAGCATTTTTGTGCACCTCGATTATTTTCACAGGAAAACTATCTTGAGCCTATTAAAGTTGGTTGTTAAGATAACTCATAAGAAATTAATTTCTAGGTAGATGACCACAATGGATTGAACTCATAACCTCTAAACATTCTATGATTTATAAGGCCCAACCCATGAAAGTAAGCAAGAAATAAAATTTTCAAAGAAGATTAAGCATACTAACTCATTACTTACTGTTCAATTGTTTCGTAACTCCTAAATCCTAGGTAGATGACCACAATGGATTAACCTCATAACCTCCAAGCACTTGATGATTTATAAGGCTCAACCCATGATAGTAAGCAAGAAATAAAATTTTCAAAAAAGACTAATCATACCAACTCATTACTTACTTTTCAATTGTTTCATAACTCCTAGGTAGATGGCTACAATGGATTGAACTCATAATCTCTGAACATTTTATGATTTATAAGGCCCAACCCATGATAGTAAGCAAGAAATAAAATTTTCAAAGTAGATTAAGCATACTGACTCATTACTTACTTTTCAATTGTTTCAGCTTGTGCATCTAGGTAGCCTTGTATTTGCCAATTTGTCCTCAGAAATGTGCCACCACTGGGATCAATATCTCTCGGGGCATTGCAGAGGGAGTGGGAGTAGGAATAAGCTTCTTTAGCTTTACTACTATTTTTACACTTAGAGTAAGAAGGAACATCAATATCTGTACTTTTAAGAAATACAGATCAATAACTATGTAATAAGAGGCCTAAATGGTTTGCCTTCAATGGGAAAACTGAGGAGTGCAAGAATTACTAGTAAATTAATCATGTGACTGTACCTTCAACTAGTCCAGAGAGTGCTTCGGGCACATGAAGATGAAAAGAAAGGCTCTCAGTGGACCTAGTTCTTGCTTCCATTTCTTCATTAACCTTTTCAAAAACAAAATTCTCCAGGTCCATGTTTTCATACTTTGGCCCTGTCTCTAAATCATTCCCGGTATCATGTAATTCAGATCCTCCATAAGGACAGCTTGAAAGGGTTTCTTTGCAATACATTCCTATATTTGTCAGAAGATGACAAACACCCTGCAATGAATTTCCAGAAATGACCATGCAACTGGTAAATAAACATTAAAACCCAGATCGAATATTATTGGAAAATCCAAAGAAATTGATATTAAAAGCAAATGATGCTGGAGAACAAATATAGTTGAGAAAAAATCAAATCAAATCAAAACTCAAAGAGTGGAATGTTCTTTCAGACATTTATTGCATGGCTGCAATTTCCCACGGGAAACAACTATTGGTGCACCAAAGTATTTTTATAAACATTAACAAGGTGAGGGACATACTAACTATCAAGACAGTAAGTAAAGTAGAGCACCTCAAATGATAATAAATTGAAGGCAAGAACACAGCGACGAAGGAACATTCCTAAGTTGCTGTTGGGGTCCAAAATAATCTGATCATCTTCCACAACACCTGAATCTGGACCTCCAAGGATTCCTGGATAAATCAAGGTTTAACTTCTTCAATGTGATGCAAGGTTGGTAAAATTAACAGAACAGGAGAAAATTTAATTAACTACATCAACGCATTGAAAGAGCAATATTGCCCATACACTAAAAATTACAAAGGACAACAAATGGGATTTGAAGAACTAACCTCGCATTTCACTAAAGAAGTTAAACAAATCATCAGGGGAGGCTAGAGACGACAGCCTACTTGTAAGATGATCAATCAACCAATGATCCAGTAACCCACCAACTTCCCTCAATTGACTTATAAGCTCTTCAAGTTTGGGCTCCAAAATATCATCACAAGACTGAAAAACAAAAGACACACAACACAACATACCATCTAAAACAGGCATTTATAATACCACTAACAAGCTTTCAGTGCAAATGTAATTATGTGTTAAGACATGCTTTTGTCATTGACAAATCCATTACCTACCACTTCTACCATTTTAGATAACTTGTATCTTTTGTCTTTCACTTTAGTTGGTATCAATCATGTCTACTTAATGTTTGGTCTCTCATATGTTTAGTTCTCCTTCTATAAATAGAGGTAGAACTCACTGTGTTAATTCATGGAGCCAAATGCTAATGTAATACAATAGAGAGGAAGTTTCCCTTTGTTCTTAGTCTTTTATTATTCTTGGGTTTCTTCCTCTCCTATTTTCTTTACTTTATGTAAGCATATATTTGCAGGGTAACACGTAGAGAGTAGTAAATTACCTTAGTGAGAGCCAACAAGAAGAGACCAAGACGATTGTGCTGAGCCACTGAGGAAAAAGGAAAGGGTACAGAGATTTGGCCCGGCGGAGCATATATTTGTAGCAGTATGCAGACAGAAACTTTGTGCGGCGTGACCGCGAATCCCCCTTGAGATTTGAAAATCCCCACCATTTTTCGACCCAAATTCTCCGGCTCTCTTGAGACAATTCAAAGAAGTGTTAGTCCAGCTGCGCCGTCTGCATCCACATCTAAACACTAAAACACACTGAAAATTGTAACGACGAAATTGAGAACTCAAATGCGGGGTGTTACCTTAGGAATTGAACAAATGGGGCAATGGAGAGTAAACGGAGATGGAAAAAACTAAGATAAGTGAACCATGATTCTGCAGTTGGAAGAGCCTGTGGATTGGAGAGAGAAATGAGATGAAGCTTATGTTAGTGATCGGAACGAACGAGACCGCCGGAGAAAGTGGAGAGTGGAAGGCGCGGCGGGAAGGAGAGAGGAGGGGAAAAGGAGAAGGGGAAATGGATTTGAACTTTGGAGTAGCACCAAAAAAAAAAACATTTTATTTATAATTGTTTCCGAACTCGAGATGGATTTCAACTAATTAAAAATAAATAAATAAATAATTGAGCAACTCAACTCGTACGTAATGCATATGTGACCTCGACGGATTTCATTCATTCTTCGAAAATTGATTCAACTAATCGAATTAGGGTCGTCAATCAATTTTTAAGTATATTTCAGTCAATGTAAGTTAGAAAAATACTTAACCAAAAATTGATTTTGGACAGGTCAAACGTTGATTTGTGATTTGATAATTTGTGTTATGAAATTGAAAAAAAAAAAAAAAACCGTGAGACAAACTATGTAGGTTTCGTAGTTAACTTCGCCCATGAATTGAGAAGTTAATTGTTTTATTAGCATATAAGAATACAAAATATTGATGAAACTCGAGTCAATATTTTGAGAGAATTTGTATGCTACAGTGTCATAGAACTCTATTATTGTATAACTCAATACATAAAAGTTCAAATATGAAAATATGAACTCAATTACATATTTCATTTAAGTTTTGAGAGTGTTGTTTCCAAGCCCCCCATGAGTGCTTTGCTTCTAGACCCCAACTCGCTCGTTGATCAAGTAGTGAAACCCCTGATTTAATAATCGTGAGACATCATATTTGTAGTTCAAAGACATCTCAAACTTATTTGCATAAACTACCTCCAAATCTCTATTTCAAGCACTTGTTTTTATGGTGCTTTCCCGGCTTCGTGCCGGCCAGATCGAGTGACATATTAGAAAATACCACAATAATATTTAGGAAACAGTTTGCATCAAACCTATTAGGACAGTTTTACAATTTTGAAATTTGTTTCTACTAAATTATATAACTCAAAACTAAATTTCCATCAATTGTATTTTGTTAATTGAAAATTTTAACAAAAATTGTTCGGCTAAATTTAGTATTAAGATAAATTTAAATTTTGGTAACTAAATTTTGGACATAGTTGAAGTCCCTACAATTGACTTTTTTAATAATATTTATGTGACAGGGCTATTTTACTATTTGGTTGATTTAATTAAAAATTAAGCAGAGTAAACAAGATTGAGAAACACTCAACCCTTAGGGGCCGTTTGTTTGGCATATTTAGGTAGGATTTAATTTATGATTTATTAACTTCTCTTCGAAAACTTATATTCAAACGAATTTTTATTAACTCCTCATTTTTACTTTTAAAAATAACTCTCATTTCTAACCATTCATTTTTAATCATTTATTTATAACTACTCAATCATTTCTCACCACTTATTTTTAATCATTTCTTTCAAATCAATCAAAATCTTTCATTTTTAACTATTCATTTTTAATCATTTATTTTTTAATTACTAAAAATAACTATTCATTTTAAATCTACATTTAAACAAGATTTTAACTGTAACTCCTCTACACAAAAACTACGTTTAAATGAATTTTTTGCATAACTCTCAATTTTTAACTACTCAATATAACTTCTTGACTTAAATCCTACCTAAATTTGTTAAACAAACACCCCGAGGGATTGCCTGGAGCAGTCCATTTATCTGCAAGTTGAACAGCTCATACACGGGCTGTACATGGAATACCACAAAATAGACTGTAAATTTTAGCTCCATGTAAAATTTTATTGAAAACTCTCATTGGAAGCTAAAATAAAACTAGTAAGCTCAGTCCAAAATATTATATTTAAAAATAAAATTAAAGGAGAAAGTCAAAATTCAAACAATAATAATATCAAATCAATTCAACTATAGACAATAATGAACGGTTTTTGTACCAATTCAAGTATGGTCTTTGTAATCAGAATTAGCATTAGTCAATTAAAAATTTTGCAATGTTTAAGAGCTATTTAAATTCAAAAGAACATATTTCATATCATAATCTTGTTGGCAAGAACATCATAACTTAACAACTAGTGCTCTAGAACAGCAAACCCAAACACAACCTAGAGTAACCCAGGAATTTATCCATAGCACATGAGATATGATATAATAAACTTCATCAGAGCTTTATGGAAAGATTATGGTTCACAAAATGGGTGGAAACAAAACGATCGAGGAGAACTATGTTCCCCCACTAAATGTCTATATAATCAAAGGAAAATGGAGAAGTTTCAAACGAAGACTCAAATAAGATTATGATAAAAGATAAAACAGTCTAAAAACAGAGCTCAGTTTGTTTCACATAAAAGTTCAAAACAACCAATGGCAAAACAAAATGTCAACGATAATTCTAAATAAATCAAACAAGAAAACAACTGACGAAGTCTAGGCAGTTTCAGCTAGAAAAGCTCTTCCAGGCTTACGGTTGGCTAGAGGCCCATGGCATCCAAGAAGCTTGGCATTAACACCATCTGGAACGATCTTGTTCTCTGCCTTGTACTGAAGATAATCGGCTCTGCTGAATTTAGTGAATCCCCACTTCCTGCTAACAATAATCTTTTGACGACCAGGGAACTTGAACTTAGCACGGCGGAGGGCCTCCTGTGCATTCTGACCATTGTTGTCCTTGCAGCGAACCGAAAGGAGAACCTGACCAATGTCCACTCTAGCACAGACTCCTTGTGGTTTGCCAAATGCACCTCTCATACCAGTTTGGAGCCTATCAGCCCCAGCACATGAAAGCATCTTGTTGATCCGCAGAACATGGAAGGGGTGCACCCTGATCCTCAAATGGAAGGCATCCTTCCCAGCAAACTTGGTCATATACTTGTTGCAGGCAATCCGAGCTGCTTCCAGAGCCTCACTTGACACGTTCTCCTTCTCCCAACTCACAAGGTGGACACAGAAGGGAAACTCATCAACTCCTTTCTTTTTCATTCCAACATCATAGATCCTGATCTTAGGATCGGGGACACCACGACAAAATCGGGACTTGGGGTATGGCTTGTTTTTAATCTGACGGTAACACCTAGCTGGTCTTCTCCCCATTGTGAATGAACTCAAACTTGAACTGCATGGTTATATGAAAATAAAACATCATCACAAAATAATTCACTAAAAATCCCCAAAACTAAATAACAAATAGAAATTGCTCCCAAATCTAACGAACATCCTCTCCACATATTCTCAAAAACTCCCCTATTTCCCCTCTCCTTGTGAGGGGAAATTGCTGTAATCAGTAAAACTTCATGCATAGATAACAAATGATAACAAAAAAAGAAATCAATAGTCAAGGCACCACTTATAGTTTGGTCATTGAAGTCATATCCAATCAAATTGTATAAAAAAGGCATCAATTTTTTGGCCAATCAACATAGTACATAATGAACAGAAAATGAATCAGAGAGCAGTTGTGTAAATCATAAAGGCAGATCCTTGAAACTCGGCACAACTACAATTAGCCACACCAGGAGAACAAAAGATATGCACAATTATCATCAGTACCTGCTTCAATCATCATCTTCCACAAAAGAAACCATATAAAAAATTCTGGAACTAGATTTAGATCTTCAATTATGCTAAGCAGAAGGCCAAAACTCACTAGCAAATCTGTTAATCAGCATAAAATGCCTTAATCCAATCCAACTTAACAAAAAGTTTTTATTCAACTCTTTAGTGCATCATATTTCAAATACTCCAGTTAAATTCAAAGGGTCGCAAATAAACTTATAGAAAACAGTCAGTATGAACAATAACCATTATAACGGTGCAAATAACTAAGACAATCCACATACAAAGACATAATCGGGTTCATTGTTTTCTAGCGAATAGACTCAGATGTAAGACAAACATCATGCCCGGGCGAATATATCACCGGCAGGATAAATCTAGCCGGTCATGAGTTGCGCCAGATCCGCCAAATTCCATCCTTCATGACCCTCCTTCCTTCAATATAAGAAACAGAAGCCAAAACAAAATTGCTACCATACAAATCCTATTTTGTACATTATCTTCTTCCAGTTTAAGAACAAATCATTAGATTCATTTTCATCTACCGTATTCATTAACCACAATGTGTGATAAAAAAAAAAAAACCCTAAAATGCTCAAGATTCAAAAGAAAAACCATGCCTAAACCCAACTCATGAACTTTCCAAACGAAAACCTACGATTTCCCGAATACAACACAAGCAACAACGATGGCAAGTTTTCAGATTCAGAAATCAACAAATATCAAATTTTCGATCGAAGTAAAGATTACGAAACGAAGAAAGAAAGGAAGAGCAGGTTTCATACCTCGGAGAGATGTAGCGGCGCCTCGATGAGATTCAGCGACCTAATGCGGTTGCTAACCTTTTTATAGCAGGTTTGGACGGAGATATTGGGCCGAATACCCTTTTTTTTCAAAGGTTAAATTGGTCAAAATAGGTGTTCAAAATCAAATAAAAATAAATATTGACTATTTTAACGAAACGTATAATCTGACCTAATTTTTTTCGCACTGTTTGGGTTATTTTCTAAATTAACCTGCACTATAATTGGATAGGTTAAATTATAAAGTAAACAAATGACGAAAAATGAACTATAGTAAAATTATTTAAAATTGAAATCTCTAAAAATTGAATCTAAATTTAGGTGGCAGTAACCTAAAACGAAAATGAAAATTTAGAAGGCATAAAAAAATCCTACCCTAACAAAAAACCTAAACAGAAACATAAATCAAGTAGCCCAACCCACACAATAAACAAACAAAAGGGCCCAAAATTCAGATAGTGCTCAGCCTAAATGGTTTTTTTTAAGGGCGGTTGGGTTCAATCGAGCCGACGGTTCAGTCAGGGCCATCGAGAAACCGGTTCATAAATGTAGGTTTAAAGACCATTCAATAACCATTGCAAACACCATCCATCCCATGACAATCAAAGATGTACATGCACATACATAATACGACCACAATAGACATTTTTTGAAAATATAGAACTCGAATAAGTCGGGGCATATTAGTTATTTATTTTCTATTTTATAATATTAAAAGATCAAATTTAAAATATATTTATTTTTTTACAATTGTGAAAAAAAAAATCAAGTTAAAATCAAAATTTAATAAGTATTTGAATTCAATCTACATAGTTATATGAATATTCATTTAAGTCTAAATCAAATTTGATTGTCTTTTATATGGCTGCTAAAAATTTACAAAATATTTTAATCTTGCATTTATTTCCCTTTTATCCATTCTGAATTTCTCATTTTATCTCTCATTTTTTTTGTGTTTATTAACCTTCTTCGTGAACATCATTTTTGTGTTTATTATCTTCACCAATATCATTATTTTATCGTGTCATCGACGACTTGGTATATAATTTAAATAATCTTTTAGTGAGGTGTCTATATTGTGTCTAAAATTTAAAAAATAATATAAAGGGCAACATCAAAATTTGTTTACATATATTTCAAAGTACATTGTTCACTAGTATGCAAAATTTGTTTACATATATTTCAAAGTAGATTGTTCACTAGTATGTCTCAATTTTACCTTTTTTTTAGTACATATCGAGAGAAGGGAGATAAATACCAATTTTCAAGATCGAACGTGTACGTTGGTGTTAAACTGATTTACAACTAAATAATGAAATTATTGTGTCACTAACCCATTGGATCTCAATTTTACATTGTTACGTGTCATGTTATTGTAAGGAAGTTTTCAAATATTTATAAAAGATAATAATGCAACGTTTAAAAGTAGAGAAAAATGTTTTTATTTTTTAAGAAAGTAGAGAAAATTGTAATTTTCACTAAATGACAAATTTCAAGACTTTTTAAAAACTAACTTTAGATTAAAATATACTTTTGGCATATAAGTTTTAAATATAATGTTATTTTGGATTTTTAAACTTAATTTTTATTTTGATAATGATCTCAAAGTGTTTCTCACAATTATTTCTATATTTGAATTGAATGTGGTAAATACAAATACATATTAAATTATGAATTTCCTCCTTATAATTTATATAATTTAAGAAAAAATAAAATTTAATCTAAAAAACCCCAATAAATCATCTATGATTCGAAAGGAAAAATAAATAATTTCCGTCACTATTTAAAAAAAAATAAATCATAATCTGAGCAATTAATAATCAGGAACAACTATGTGTAAATGGTTGGTGTGTTCCTCAAAAAAAAAATTGGTGTGTTATATAAATGATGACATAAAATTTTAGTTATCAATTTTTAATTTATTTGTATTCAATTAACTATCTAACATAATATTGATAAAAATTAAAAAAAAAAAAAAAAGATATTGACACTTTTTTTTTTAAACAAAAGATATTGACACATTATTTTTATTAAAAAGATTAAAAAAAAAATTAATACATTCATAATTAACATACACATGCAAGATCAATATTCCAACAAATATTGACTTATGAGTAATCACGATATTTGTAGTTTAAATTTTCCAATCGTTTAATATACTAAAAAAACACTGCTCCACTTCATTGGTTTACCATTATAATTTGATTGTAATTATAAAAAATAATTATAAAAAAAAAAAAAAAAAAAAAAACCGTGAATACTCCATTTTAACTTTCTTTTAATTTAAAAACTAATTTTAAATAAAATATTAAAAAAAGAAATAAATGTTGTCATATATATTATTATATATTTAATTTATCATATTGCGTACGGACGGTGATGATCGTATCTT
Organism: Sechiopsis laciniata; assembly: GCA_037833695.1. Taxonomy (NCBI): domain Eukaryota; kingdom Viridiplantae; phylum Streptophyta; class Magnoliopsida; order Cucurbitales; family Cucurbitaceae; genus Sechiopsis; species Sechiopsis laciniata. The sequence goes on from JBBMKA010000022.1 coordinate 9,524,903, forward strand.
CACCCACTCATCACCGTCTCTATCGTTCAAATTTCACCGACTCTATCGACCACACGTTTGCAGTGACGCCTTCAAACGTGTGAATTAATATTCTAGACAAATCTATTCATTTAGTTGAGCATATTTCTACCATAACTTAATACGTTAGTTTGAGTTTAGAATATTATTTTGGTATTTATAATTGCGTATTTTTAAATGCACCGTTTTAATTATACATTTTTAATATAACTTTAATGAATATACTCATTTCTTGAACTTCTTGAGACAAAGATGAAAATTGGCCAAAATGATGATAAAGATCATGCATTGGAAAGAATAGGTACCTCATAACAATATATAAGAAATATGGTTTATTTTTTATTGTCAATGGGTTTTAAAGCGAAATCTCAATAATGCTCAAAATTAAATAATTTTACCTTGACATTTAAAAAATGCTCAATTTTAATCTTTGTGTGTTTTTAGTTTACTTTTGTACCAATTTTTTAAAAAAATAAATTTACATAAAACTTAAACTAATCATTTCATTAATATATAAATATTTCAAATTAGGTTAGTCATCATTTTAGTTGATTATACATTATATTACTAACGTTTTTATTATTTTAATAACTAAAATCAAGCATTATTAAAAAATATAGTGATAAAAGATTAGATCTCACGCTTAAGGACTAAAAATATAATTTTTCATTAACTTTATCTAATATTCTACTAAGAAAAAAAGATAAAAGAAAAAATATTTTTATTAATTTTATTTGATCATATTCATATATATATATATATATATATAATTGTCCAAAAATAACTAAAAGATTTCTTTTATTTTAGTATATTTTCCTCTTTAGCTTTGATTCACATTATAAGCAGATAGTAAATATGTAAATGACCATCATCAAAACAATGCTTTCCATTGCATTTTTATGTATTATTATTATTATTTTTATTTAGAAAATTATATCTATTTTGGGAAAAAATATATATTTTTAGTATTTAAATTTGAGGTCTAAATTATATTGGGCACATATGTTTTAAAATTGAATAATTGGACTCATGATATTTTAATAAAATAAAAAAATGCTCAATTCTAATTATTTGGATAACAAAATCATTAGATATATAAGGTAATGTCTATTAGACTAATTTTAATTTCATATTGATAAATGGATTATTTTACTTTTTGACATGAATTATTATTATTTTTTTAAAAATAGACTTTAAAAAATACACAATGATTAAAAGTGAGCATTATTGAATGTCATGAATAAAAATGTTCAATTTTAAAACATATGATCAAACTGAAACTAGACTACAAACTTAGGGAACAAAAGTGAACATTATTGAAATGTCATGGGTAAAAATGTTTAATTTTGAAGTATAGAGACCAAAAGTGAGGATCATTAAAATGTCATGGATAAAAATGTTTATTTTTTAAATATAAAGACCAAATTGAAACTAAACTTCACACTTAGGGACTAAAAATGCAAATTGAAACTAAACTTCAAACTTAGGGACTAAAAATGCTTTTCCCTATAGACATTTTATGGAGATATTTATAGTTCATTGGTGTTAAGGATGACACATTGGAAAGAGTAAAATTTCATAACAATATATAAGAGATATGCGTCACCTCCCTCATTTCGGTCCAATAAAATAAAAATTAAGATCCGATTCAAGATTAGTGAGTCAAAAGAGACATCATCTTGAAGAAGTATGTTAAGGATCTCATATCGAAAGAATTATAGATCTCATAACAATATATAAGAGATATGAGTCGTTACTTCTTTCATTGTCAATTGGTCTTGAGTGTAACTATCTTATCTAATAATGAAAAAAAAAAAAAGGAAAAAAAATCACAAAAAAGTTCAGTTTTGCAAAATAAAACTTATAGCGGGCATTCTTGTAAACATAAAAACAACTCATTTCCTAGCATTCTTAACTTTTGGTTCTAGATTCGATTTTTTTTTTAATCCTTAATTGTAGTTGAATCAATTTCATTTTTTTTTTTAAAAAAAAACCATAATTATAGGATGTAATTTTTCATGTTCCTAAGAAATCCTCATTTAAATCATCTATATTACACCAGTTACCCTTTTTCTTCTTCACATAAAATACAGAGGTTTCTTCCAATTTTTTGTTGTCTTCTTGATTGAATTCAGTGATTTTCTTTCGTTTTTTTTTTTTTTTTTTTGCCATAGATTATAAATTTCGTTCAAGAAAGCAATACCCTTTGTATAAAATCCCCTTTTCTCCCTCATTTTGTACTCTCGCTCTCATTTTTGAAACCTTAATAAAATACCAGCAAAGTCTCTGTTCTATACAGTGGAGTAGGTGAAAACCGAACCACTTAAATCCTTTAGTGTTCTTCTTCTTCTCCTTCCCTCTCTTTCTGTTTCTCTGTGTTTTTTATTATTATTTTTTTTTAGTTTACAATCTGGTATCAGAGCGCTGGGATTGAAACGTTCGCGATTTCGGATCTTGCCTCAGTTTCTTAATCAATAAGATCTGGTTTCGATGTTTGCCAAATTTGAAGTAGAAAAATTCGGCGGTAAAGGCGATTTCGGCTTATGGAAACGCAAGATACGAGCGTTATTGATACAGCTGAAGGTTTTGAAAGTTCTTGATGATGTTTCGCTCTCAAAAGACTCTGAAAAAGAGAAGGCTCCAAAAGAATCTCAAGATCCAGGTAAGTCAATCATTGATTCTGATGTAGAAAAGATGAAACAAATCGCTTATAGTACTGTAATCTTGCACCTATCTGATACTGTTCTTCGTAGAATTGGGGAAATTGATAATATAGTTGATCTCTGGAAAAAATTAGAGGAAATCTATGTCTTCAGGTCTATTACTAACAAAATATATCTGAAAGAGCGCTATTTTGGATATAAAATGGATCCGTCTAAAGAACTTGAGGAAAACGTAGATGATTTTAACAAAATTTGTATGGATATTGTAAATGCCAGAGAAAACTCGATAGTGAAAATCAATCTATCATATTATTGAATTCTATTCCCGATAGATATAAAAAAGTAAAATCAGCTATGAAATATGGTCGCGATGCAGTAAGTGTTGACACTATTCTGAATGCTTTGAGATTGAAAGAACTGGAATGGACAAATGAGAAAAGGGAGTCAGAAGCTATGTTCATTAAGGCAAAAACTCAGAAAAATGGCAACACATGAACAACAAGATAGGAAAGAAACAAAGCAAGAAAGTAAATCTTTCAGAACAGAAGCGAAAAGGTATTTGCAATTATTACAAGGAGGAGAGACATATCAAATTTGATTGCCCAACTTTGAAAAGAAAAGGGCGTTTGCCAATTCGAAGAGATTACCAAGACTCAGCAAATATCTTAGAGGGTTATGAATCTGCTGAATTGTTGGCTGTCACATAGGATGAGGAGAGAGCATTTGAATGGATTCTAGACTCTGGATGTACCTTCCATATGACACCCACTCGGGAATTCTTCATAGAGATGACTGAGATTAACGGGGGGAAGGTAACTATGGGCAATAATGAAAAATGCCAAGTTAAGGGAGTTGGAACCGTGAGATTGTTGCTGAAAGATGGCACTATGAAACTTCTTTCAAGCTTTCGTTTTGTTCCTGGTCTAAGAAGAAATTTAATTTCTTTAGGAACACTTGACAAATCTGGTTATGGATATGAATCCAACAATGGTCTTATAAAAATACATAAGCAAGGAATCAGTAAGTTGACAGGCACTATGAAGAATGGGCTATATGTTTTAGATGGCATGGCAATTACAAGGGAGTTAAATACTGCTTCTGAATTGGTTTCAAAGGAAACAAAGCTATGGCATGATAGAATGGCTCACATTAGCTTGAAAGGACTTGATTGTTTATTCAAACAAGGACTTCTTGGGAAAACTAAGCTTGAAGAGATTTCGTTTTGTGAAGAATGTATTATGGAAAAGTCAACAAGACAAAAATTTGAAAGAGCATCCTCTAAGACTCAAGAGCTGTTAGAATATGTTCATTCTGACTTGTGGGGGCCTGCAAAAGTACAAACCAATGGAGGAGCAAAGTATTTCTTATCTTTGATTGATGATTTTTCTAGAAAATTGTGGGTATATTTGTTAAGAAGCAAGGATGAAGTGTTCGAAAAATTTGTAGAATGGAACAAGTTAGTTGAGAATCAAACAAATAAGAAACTTAAGACACTTAGAACTGACAACGGTTTGAAATATCTCAACAAAAAGTTTCAAGATTATTGTGTTAAGAATGGAATAAATAGACATCTCACAGTTCCGGGTACTCCACAACAAAATGGTTTAGCTGAAAGATTTAATAGAATAATCTTGGAAAAGGTTAGATGCATGATGATTAATGCAGGGGCTTCAAAGAATTTTTGGGGAGAGGCTGTTAACACAGCTGCCTATATAATAAATCGATCCCCTTCCATGGAACTTGACAACAAAACTCCTCAAGAAATATGGACTGGACAACCTTCTAAGCTGCAACACATGAGAATATTTGGTTGTGCAGCTTATCCTCATCTGAAACAAGGTAAGTTGAATTCCAGAGCAAAGAAATGTGTTTTCTTGGGATATTAAACAGGTGTGAAGGGGTATAGGCTATGGTCTTTAGAGGGAGATGAAAGCAAATGCATTATTAACCGTGATGTAACTTTCAATGAGAATAGTATGCCATGGAGGAATGCAATGATTCTAAGGAAGCAAAAATGGACAAGAATTTCTTTGAAATTTTTCCTCAACGACCATTAGGAAGCACAATAAATGACAAGAATATTGAAGAAAATTTGGAACCAGCAACAACCGATTCTGAAAATATTGTGGAAGATTCAGATAATACTGAGAGTGCACAACCTATTGTGCAAAATGAAGCAGAACAAACACAGAATTTGGCCTCATATCAGCTTGCTCGAGACAGAACTAGAAGAAATATCAAGCCTCCAACAAGATTTTGTGAAGCTAACTACGTAGGCTATGTTATCAACTGTGATGACATGGATGAAAGATTGAGAATTATGGAGCCAAACTCTTATAAGGAAGCCTTGAAAGCAAAAGAGTCAGAAGAATGGATGAAAGCCATGAAGTGTGAGTTAGCTTCTCTACATAAAAATCACACTTGGACTCTAGTTGAAAAACCTACTGATCAGAAGATAGTGGACTCAAAATGGATATTCAAGGTAAAGCCTGGAATACATGATTTTTCAAAACCAAAGTTTAAGGCTAGGCTAGTAGCGAAAGGGTTTACACAGGAGGAAGGAATCGATTATAATGAAGTTTTTTCTCCGGTGGTTAGGCTCTCCTCAATATGGATTTTGTTAGCCATTACCGTCCAGTATGATTTACATTTAGAACAAATGGATGTAACGATAGCTTTTTTACATGGAACTCTTGATGAGAAAATTTTTATGAAGCAACCTTCAGGTTTTGAAGAGATTGGTAAAGAAAATATGGTCTGTCTTTTGCACAAGTCGTTGTACGGTTTGAAGCAGTCATTAAGACAGTGGAACCAATGTTTTGATGCTTTCATAAAATCGAATGATTTTGAACAAAATTCGTATGATCCGTGTATTTATAAAAAGGATATCTCAGAAGGAGTTTTTGTGCTCTTGCTCCTTTACGTGGATGATATCCTAATAGCATCTAGCATACAGTTAGAGATCCAAAAGGTCAAACAACAATTGAGTAGACGATTCGAGATGAAAGATCTTGGGACAGCTAAACGGATTTTGGGAATGGAACTGAGGAGGGATAGGATAATTGGAACCATTTCTATCACTCAAACTGAGTATTTCAACAAGATCATTAAGAAGTTTGGAATGGAAATGGCCAAGGCAGTTAAATCCTCAATTGCACCGCAATTCAAGTTGTCAATGAAGCAGTCACCTGATTTAGAAGAAGATATCATGGCTATGAAACACATACCTTATGCAAATTTGGTAGGAAGCTTGATGTACGACATGGTATCTGGTCATCCGAATCTTGTCTACTCTCTTAGCATGATTAGCCACTTCATAAGCAATCCAGGGAAAGTTCGTTGGGAAGCCTCCAAGTGGGTTCTAAGATATTTAAAAGGGACTGTTTCAAAAGGTCTCCTATATGAAAAAAGCAATAATGTTGAACATAATTGTCTTACAGGCTATGTTGATTCAGACTATGGTACAGATTTAAATGGAAGAAGAAGTTTGGCAAGATATGTGTTCACTCTATTTGAGAACACAATCAGTTGGAAATCATCTTTACAAAATGTTGTTGCCCTCTCCTCAACTGAAGCAGAATATATAGCCTTGACAAAGCAGTGAAGGAATCGATTTGGCTTAGAGGTTTGATCTCTGAAATTTTGTCGGATAGTGTTGTTCCAAAGATCTTTTGCGACAGTCAAAGTGCTTTAGAACTGTCAAAGAATCCAAACTTTCACGACCGGAGCAAACATATAGACATCCGTTACCATTTTATTCGAGAAATGATATCAAAAGGTGATTTAGTTCTTGAAAAAATCAGTACACATTCAAACCCAGCTGATGCTCTTACGAAAGTTTTGACTAATGAACGCTTTGAGTGCCTGTGCTCATTAATTCGAATAGGATGTGGCTGATTTTATATTGAAGAAGAAAGTGCAGAAAAACAAAGACATGGCTGCTGAGTTTTTGTGACCAAGTTGTTAAAGAAGATGAAGTCTTGGTCAAGAGGGTGATTGTTGCAGTTATATTTTGTATTTGGGTTTTAATGTGCCAGCTCAATCTTTTATTTTCTGATGGGAAGATTAATTAACCCATTCTTGGGTTAATTAATTTTAGTCCTTTGCTTAGCTATTGGTGCTGATGTCATTTGTATAAAATCCCCTTTTCTCCCTTATTTTGTACTCTCGCTCTCATTTTTGAAACCCTAATAAAATACCAGCAAAGTCTCTGTTCTGCACAGTGGAGTAGGTGAAACCCGAACCACTTAAATCCTTTAGTGTTCTTCTTCTTCTCCTTCCCTCTCTTTCTATTTCTCTATGTTTTTTATTATTATTTTTTTAGTTTGACATCTAGGTATTTAAAATAGTTGATATTTTTATTTTTAATTTGATTTAGTTAAAGGGATAGGTTTAGAATTTCTCAGTTGTCAAATTTCATGATTTTCTAAAGGTAGACATTCTTGTAAAATGAAAAGGAAAACATTAGATAGAATTATAAAATGGTATTTGAAATACTGAATGGGTCAGTGACACAATAGTTTCATTGTTTGGTTATAAATCAGTTCAACACCAACGTCACAGGTTCGATCTCGAAATCTGTATTAGTCCTCCTTTCCCGTATATGTACTCTAGCACTATTTATGTAAATTTCTCTTTTTTCATCCTGCTTATGCTGTTGAGTTGCATTGCTGGTAATACGATACTGTGCTTATAACACAACGCCAAGAAGCCCATTAACCCAAAAGCCCATTACACGGTTCCGCCCGAATGTTCTTTTTGAAAAAGAAGCCCGAATGATCTTTTATCTGTCATTTTATTTAATTTCTGTCCTTATTGATTTTTTTAAAAAATTATTACGAGAGTATATTTTTGTACTTTTGGAAGTATTGTTTTCACCGTGTGTGTGTGTGTGTGTTTTTTTTTTTTTTTAAATATAATTTTAATAATTGGGTTTCCTCACTGTCTATAGGGATAATCTCACTCTTATTGGAAGTATAATTTACATTTTTAGTTTTAGTACACAATGGTTAAGGGTGTCGAGCCACCAAACTCGTAATTCTTAATACAATCAATATGTCAGTTGAGTTGTGATCATTTTCATAATTCTTATCATTAGTTAATAGGCATTTAGATGGTACCTTCTTTAAGTTTATTTAATTGTTTGTTTGTTTGATGATGTTGTAATGTGAAAAAAAAAAAACTTGCTTTGGGTTAAATTTGTTTTTTATCATCCTTATAAATATCTTCAAAATACTAAGTCCAATCTATTCTCTTTTCATGATGTCGATTAAACTAGAATATCCTCCAAAGTATTCCGGTGCCACAGTCTAGGGACATATTAGTGGTGCTCCAGGTATAATGGAGTGAAGCTCCAATTTCTTGGTTTTTTTAAAAAAAGCTTTTTTTTTTTTCAATTTTTGATTTAGTTTTTAAAAGTATAGGTAAGATGTAGGTGTAAAGTAAGAAAACACATATGGTAAAGTAGTTGTTCTAGACTTAAATTTCAAAAACAAGAAACAAAAAAATAAAATGGTTATCAAACGGGTCTAAATAATCATCTACCTTACCAACAACAAAGTCTTCCATGAAAAAACTAAAATCTCGTTTGTTAACCATTTGATTTTTTGTTTTTGGTTTTTGAAATTTAAGTCTACAATAACTAGCTTGTCCTATGTTTGCTCTTACTTGGATATCTACATTTCACCTATATTTATAGAAACCAAACCAAAATTTAGAAGAAAAAAAAATAGCTTCCAAAACTTGTTTTTGTTTTTTAAAGTTGTTTAACATTCACATATTTTTTAAAGTAAAAATGGATACATTCTAGGAAAAGTGGAATATATTGTAGGAAACTTGAATAAGAATATACTTAAATTTCAAAAACCAAAAATAAAAAATCAAATATTTATCAAACGACGCCTAAACTTATAAATTTTGATTGTCACTTCATATCCGATCAAACTCAGGAATATTGGCTTTCTATTCTTGATGTTCAAAATTTGAATTCCTTCATTTATTTGGTCCAACTTGAGGGGTTGTTGCCTATACAAGAATGTGCGTGAATATTTGATTATGTAAATATTTAATTTAGTCGGTTAGTTTTATTTTTTTTAGTTTTATTTGTTGATTATGTCAATTAAGTTTCATGTGTAGATTTAATTATGATATAATAGAATTATTGTTACTAGGCTGTATAAATGCCTATTGAAAAAATAATAATCATCGAACTTTTCTGGTGTATCATCAATTCAATATAAACATTTGTTCATTTATCAAGGGTTTGGAAAACTTGATTCTTGATTTCATATGAGGAGGTTAACTCCTCTTCAAACAATGACCGTGTTTGTTTAAAGTAATTAATGAACTATTATAAAAGAGGTTTTAAAATTTTTCTTCAAATAATTACATCCAAACGAGTTATTGTAATCATTCAAGATAATCACTAATTTCTAATTATTTAAAATAATGATTCATTTTTAATTATTTAAAATAATGTTTCATTTTTTACCACTCATTTCTAGTTATTCATGTGTAATTATTCATTTATAACTACTCATTTCTAATCTCTTAAAATGAACACTCATTTTTAACTATATCAAAATGAGCTATTGTCTGCCACCCCTTTACAAAAATCATCATTCAAATAGTTATTAACGGTAACCCTTCTACAAATAACCACATCTTAATTACTTTAACTTAAATTTCTAATCACTCAAAATAACTCTTCATTTATAATCACTCTACAATTTCACATCCAAACACCTTATTGATTGTGGAAAAGCCATTGAAGAACTCTATTTGCCGAGAGCTTTGATACCATTTTAGATTTCTAAACAGAGTGAACAAGAGTGCAAAACTAATAGAGAAGTAGAAGAGAAGATATCTTATCCATGATTATAGGGAAAAAGATCTTCTCACTTTTTATCTATGTTTGAGCCACCAAAAAGTATTTATCTCATAATCTCATTTATCCATAATTACTTTATTCTTTCATTACCATTTTTATTCTACTCATAACTACATTTAATTATGCATAAACTACTTTTTACTCCCATCATTGCTCACTATATTACTTTTATCATAATTATTCTTTTCACCTCAAATATACAAGTAGATTTTACCCATAATAATTATTTTTCATGTTCTCTAATTCTTATCGTCCTATAACTATTCTCATTCTTATGAAATAAAGTGATAAAATCATTGATAATGAAATGAATATTACTAAAAATAATTCATCTATAATTAAGAACCTAAAATAGTCTCATTCTTAGTTAAGAATAGTAGTTTGAGAACAATGCCATATGATATGATCATGATTATCCACACATTGTGGATTTAAATTTCCAAAGAAGAAACATGTGAATGGAAGAAAAAGTGCTAAAGCAAGTACATAGTTTGAAAGCAAATGTCAATTCTGATTAAAGTAGACCTACAACAAGAAAGCATCCAATAGCAGCAAGAAATTTGGTTATTTTTTTGAGAGAGAGATAGAGAAAAAAGAGTAGAGGGTAAAATGTTTGTATAGTTTTGGATATGTTTGTGTGGCAGAGTGGTCTAGTCTTTTACAGGGTATCATATCATGTCAGTGGATAACTAGGTTGACATGACAATGCTCTGTTCCAATCACTTCAAAGTTTTTTTTTTCTCTTTTAATATTATAATTAATTATGCATAATGCAATTAATATTATGGAATATATTGCTTGATATGACAACGTCTGGATATTAAAAAAATTATTTTTTAGACGGATAACTATAATAAATTGAATTCATTGTATTTTAATTTTCCAGATCCTCCACTTTTTAAGGGATATTTGAGCCACACAAAATAAAGAGGAAAATAAGAATGGAGATGATTTCTCTTGTTTGAGCCACCGAAAACGTTTTTCAAAAAGCACTTTTTTTATTCTCTTTCAAATTACTTTTTATTCTCTCCAATAACTTTTTATACATTTCATTACTATTTTTTACTCATATTATATTCATTATTTTATTTTTTTCATAATCATTACCTTCACCTAAAACTCAAATAATCATTTTCTTCTTCCTTCTCATTTTTCACTTAATCATTATCATTCTCCTTGTCTAGGCACTTCAAAGTTTATGCTAGATATAAAAATGAAATTTAAAATATTATATTGGCCGCGATAATTTGAAATTAATTTTGTTATTCAATAATTATGATAATTTTATATGAGAAATTAAATTATATAAATATATTTTATAAATTTATAGATAAACTTTATAAACAGTAATTATATAAGTGAAAATAAAAAGAAAATATATGATTAAAAATTTAAAATTTAAATATTTTAGAGGAGAAAAAACACAATCAACCAACAATAATATAGTTCTAATATGATATCTATAACTTAGATTTTATTTGACAACCATTTAATTCTTTGTTTTGAAATTTAATTTAATTTTCTTTAATTCTCCACAAACAAAAGAATGTGGTATTTAAATACCAACCAAATTTAAAAAGTTAAAATAACATTTGAAGCTTTTATATATTTGTTTATTTATATTTTTTAAATTCTAGTTTGATTTAAAAATATAGGTAAAATGTAAATATAAAAACAAGAAAAATTATAGGTTGAGATATTAATTACGTTGTAGTTAAGGGACGACATAATTTTTAAATTGGTTTGATTTTTTTTTTTTTAAATTTAATCTTGTTCTTCTTCTTTATTTACAACAACCTTGTTTTCATTCAAATTGTCTACAAATGATTTCATCTTCGCAAGTATTTGAATTAAAAAATAAAAAAACTAAGACCTAGTTTGATAACTAATTAATTTATAATTTTTGTTTTTAAAATTTAAAATTATATTTATTCAATTTTTCTGCTTATAATTTTTGTAGGTAAATCTTTAACTAATTTCCATAAATTAAAACAAGTATTTATAACTTTTTTTTAGCCTTAACATGTTAGTTTTTTTTTTAATAGGTAAAATGCATGTATAAAAATAATAAAAATTATAGGTTTAAGTAGAATAGTTGCAGGTCTAAATAGTTATTTTATTTATATTTGTGACGGTCCGAATCAAAATATACCCATTTAACTATTATCATAAACAGTAAAAAAATTAATTTATATATAAGTGATTATCATAGAGGGTGTGTTTGGGGGTAAGGAGAATAGTATTGATTAAGGGAGGAATGGTAACGAGGAGGAGAATAGGAAAATAAATTATTATGAGATGAATGATTATTTGTGTTTGAGGTGAAGATAATGATTATGGAGAGAATGATTAGTTGTGTTTGAGATAAATGAAATGATTATGGAAAAAAAATAAAATAATCAATATGATGTGAATAAAAAATAGTGATGTGATTTATGAAAAGTTGTTGGAGAGAGAATAAAAAATAGTTAGGGAAAAAATGAAAAAAATGATTTTTGAGAAATGGAAATGATTCCCGGTAGCCCAAATATGGAGAATCATTCTCATTTTTATTCTCCTCCTTATTCTTGGTTGTCCAAACACTCAGAGAATTAATTATTTACAAGATGAGGCCACTACATAATGGTGTTCCTAAATAGTTATTAAAGAATTTAGGATTCAAAATGTTATACATGATTATTGAATGAAAAAAACCAGAGCCCAATTGGCAAATTCTCTGAAGGTTCTTAGTTTTGACACCTCAAGTCTGACAACCATCCCATTTTCACTTTTTTCACTTTTTAATTTTCTTTTTTTGTGGAGTGTTGCTGTTGATATGACAAGAGTGAAAGATGCTTCCATTTCCACATGGCCTTCTCCAACTCTTATTTTTGCCCCCTCCCTCCAACCTTCTCTTCACTTTACCATTCTTCTTTATTCTCATTCTATTACTATTACTCTTTTGAATTTTCTTATCCTTCAGATACATTATATTTCATCTTTTTTTTTTTAGTCAAATTTAAAAAATGGAATTTTTTTTGTAAACTATTTTTTAGTTTCAAAAACTTTCACTTGATTGTATGACAACACATTTGAAAATCTTAAAATGAATGGATTATGAGATGTAGAATTGATTTTGCATGGAATAATACCCAAATCTTTTAAATATTTGTCTAATAAATCCATAAATTAAAATGAAAATGAATAATTTACTAGCACATTTTAAAATTAGGAATCGATTAAACACACAATTAAAGTTAAAAAATCCATTCGGTAAAAAAGAAAGGTTAAAAAATAAATTAGATACTTGCTAAAGTAAGTATTGTAGTCATTGATCACCTATTACTCGTGTTGGCAGTGTATTATAAATACTTATTAAAGTATTATGTATTATTAATAAAATATTATAAGAAAGTATGTGACAATATCAATTAAAATCAATAACTATAGTTGTTAATTTTTTTAAAAAAATTACTATATTTATAATTATTTTTTAAATTTAACTAATCTTATAAAATTTTCATTAACATTAATTTTGAGGTATGTTTTGAAGAGAGTTCATAACTAAGTGTTACAAACTTTTGAATTAAAAAAAAAAAAAAAAAAATCTTAAAAACTTGAATTTGTGTGTTCCAATTATTTGCTTTGACTTCACCATTTAAGTAACTCGCAATCCAATTTCCCTAATAATTCTATTTTCATATTTTGAATACATTGCATTAAACCTATAACTTCAAACATTGTGAGACTGAATATCATTAATATAAAAAAAAAAACCAAGATAAAGTAAAGTCTGCAACCCCAAAATTAAAAAGCAGGAAAAACACACAGATTTTCTAAGCTTTCTATCACGATATTGCCAATACTTTGGAAAAAAACAGAAAAAGAATTAGTATAAAATACTTAATAAATAGTCCAAAAATGGGATATAAAAGCACATGCATGCGGACAGCAAACCCTAAACCAATATGAGCAATACAATACTGTCAATAAAATATAGTGTATGGGCTCATTAGTTCCTAAACAACTAGTAAGGTCAACGATCCCCAAGTTGTGACATACATCAATTAAGGTCAACGATGTGCAAGACATACAATATGTTAGAAAAATGAAATTCAAAATTTTCATATAATAATAAATCTAATATTAGATTTAAATAGATTACAAAAGATGACCTAATTATAAAAAGAAAATATAATATCTACTCATAATATAAAAAGATAGAAAATAATATTTAATCTAATCTTAAAAGGAAAAAATAATATTTAATTTAATCCTAAAAGATGAAAAATCTTAGTTGCCTAAATGAACTAGGATGTCACCGAATCTTCTAATGAGCCTATTGCATAACATATTATCTATAGTATATATCAAATGTTCTAATGAGCCTTATGGACAGATAGAGGCCCCTAATAGTAAGGGCAAGCGTGAGAGAGCTCTAACTACAAACGGGTAGGATAATGCTTGTTTGTAGGTTAGTGCCACCAAATCACGTAATCAAACTAGGACACTCAAGTCTATAGGTCTAAATTATGCATAGTTTATATGCATAAAATACTATCTATAGTATATATTAGATGTTCATAGATCAAACATATCAACTCTACATGTCAATCCTAATGACTATAACAAGTTAAACAATTCAGCCATATCGTATATGATTTATTCATGATAACTTAAACACAACATAAAATACATCAAATACTTTCGAACAATGCACATACTACTAAACACAACTTAAATCATGCAACTATTCGAACATGTCGTCTCCTCAGTACAAACATAGTTAAATATTCATTTCATTTTTTTATTAATATTTTGTAAATTAAAAATTCTAATTTCTTTTATATTTTAAATGTTTTTTTCAAAGAATTTTTCAACTCACTTTTGATTATTAAAATAAAAAATTAAAATATTTTCAACCGATTACATTTTATTACACGCTCCTGTTGCATCTTATATGATGAGTCATTCTCAATAACATTAAAAAAAAAAAAAAAAAAAAAAAGTGTGAATTTAAACAGAAAAAATGGGTGTAATGTTGGTACTCCCATATACAAAACATGACAAGTCCTCCATGTTTTGATCCTCTACAATTCTTATCTTAAACAACAAATCCCACCTCTTTGTGCCCACTTTTAGATAATGTTTTAGATTTTATTTTTTGTACTTATCCTTTTATTTTCTAATTTGACAAATTCATAAGTGCTATCTATTTGATTTTTTTTTAAAAATGTCTTTGTTATTCATTTTACTTGGAAATTAATTAAAGCGCATAGTATCTTCAAAGCTAGAGAGAAATAATGCTTATCTAAATATTTTTGTTAATACTTTGAGCAATTTATAAATCATTTTTGCCTATGTAACAAGTTTGGAATGTATTTGTAATTGAATATATTTAATGGATTATGGTATCATATTAAATAATATAAGATTTTATCTTTAAATTAATTGGTTAATATGAGAGGAGTAGTCTATAATGTCACATAGACCACTTAAAATGTATATTTAGATAAGGAAAAATACTTGAAGAGTGTAGAAATCTTACTGGTAATCTCAAGTCTTTCAGCTATAAAACTTCGCAATCTGATCTCTCATGGATGTTTCTGTGGTGTTCTTTTCTTCTACACATTGTATTTTTGTATCTCCTGTTTCTCGTGCATTCATCTTAAAATTTAATGAATTTTGATTTCATATTAGATAATATAAGATCCAGTCTTAAAATTAATTGGTAATGAGAAAAATAGTTCAAATTTCTTTTAAATGTTAAGGTATCTTTCCCTTGCGAATGTGGAACCTAGTCACTTGTTGTATTTTTATTTTTATTTGTAACTTTATAGATATATATAAAATTTTGAACATTCCAAAGTTTAGTGTCTTATCAATTAAGTTAGTTCAATCAATAGATAAAAAAATATTTTATTGTTTTGTTATAAACCAGTTCAACACAAAAATTACAAGTTTGATTTTGAGAATCGATATTTGACTCTCATTTATTTGAGAGTAGTGATTCCCTCCATGAAGGTTTGTTGTCAATCCTCCCCCGATATGTATTAAAAAAAATTTTTATTTTTTTATTTTGATTTATAATATAGAGGGGAAGATCCAACACTTCACATTAGTTATGTTGTGATGGTTATGAACATAAATATAAAAGATTTTGTTAGACAGTTTTAGATTTAGAAAGATCTCATTTATACATATACTTATTGCACTTCTCTTTAAAATGAGAAAGATTCCTTGTCATAAAGGACAGTAAAGTTTCGTACGGACCATATGTTTATGGTCTAGGAAAATTATTATTATTATTATTATTATTATTATTATTTAATTATAAGAAGTTGATAAAGTAAAAAAATGTGGGGGAGAGAAATTTTTCAATGGCCCAAAAGAAAACTAAGTTTTATTCAAACATAAAAATTATAGTATGAAAAGAAATGTTATGGCTCGAGGAGACAATAATTTTTTTTTTTTTTTTTTTTTTTTTATGGATCGAGGAGACAATAGTTAGGAAGGCATAAGAATCTATAATAATTAAATACTTTTGGGATATTTTTCTTTATAATTTCAAGAGAGTTTTATTGAAATGTAAAAATCCAATCACAAGAGTAATAGATTAATGATAGCAATATATATCAAATAATTAAGAAGGTACGGGTCTGAATCTCTCATCTCAATTATTGTACCACTCATAAAAAGACCAATCATTTCTAAATATAAAATATGATTTATAAATTTGAGCCTCCATCATTAAGATGTATTTGAATAAAAGATTATGAAAGTAATAATATAAGAGATTTCGAGTGATAAAGAAAAGCATGACGAAAATAAAACATTTTTTAGATTAAAAAAATTATGAATGATTATGACAAAAATATTTATTTAAATAAATAAATAATTATAAGTGATGATAGTAGAAAACTATCTTTGAATTATTCTAAAAGAAAAAAAAGAAAAAAAAAACTGTCGTTGAATTGAAAGATATGAAGGATTGAAATAAAAGAGATATTCTACCTAAAAAAATTTAAAATTGTTTTTGGAATTGATGCCAAACATAGGATAACCAACAATCAAACGACAAACGAACATTTACAAACACATTATCTAAATACTGTTAAAAGTTCATCACTAGACTAATGGAGTTTAGCCCAATAATTGTGAGAGCCCAAATTATCAAGAATAATAATTAGTTTACTTAAAGTATAACTCATTATTTAGAAGCTTCTTAGCAAAGTGTAGAATGTCCTAGAAAGTGGTAAGTATCTAGATATATTTAGGAACACTCTAGACAAATGTGTATTGTTGCCCATACTATAAATATCTCTCACCCGCACCATAATTTGTATCAAAGAAAAAGCAAGTGTTGTAAAGTACTACAAAGTGTTCAAAGAGTCATAGAGTGATTTTGTAGTGTGGGTCCTAAACACTTGTCTTGTAATCTCTTCTTTAATGGTTTAATAAATAGTGTTGGTGTTTTTCACAAAAAAATTGTGTTCAACAATCTGGAATCAGAGCCAAGTTGTAAAAGATTGTCGGATCTCTTGAAATCCTTAGTATGCTCTGTGGTTGCAACTCTGACTAATCTTCCACATCATAAACGATTTCTTGAGATTGTTAGTGTGTGAGTTTCTTCGTGTCGTGAGTAGTCTGTGACTCTGCAAGTTTTGTGTAAAAAACCAGCTTGTTTTTTATTACTGAGATACTACCAACACGATGGGTGATCTCCAAGTGATCGGAGGAATCAAGAAACTCAACAACAACACGTGGGCAACATGCATGATGTCCTACTTATAAGGACAAGACCTTTGGGAGGTCGTTGGTGGGAGTGAAACTACTCCACCAGAGGAGGATGCTAATGACGTCTTGTGAAAATGGAAAATCAAAGCACGCAAAGTAATGTTCGCCTTGAAGACCAACGTCGAAGAAGAGATGCTGGAGCACATTCAGGACAACCAAACACCGAAAGAACCATGAGACACGTTTGCGATGCTCTTCTCAAAGAAGAATGATATGAGGCTACAACTTCTAGAGAGTGAGATATTATCAATCTCACAACGTGACATAACAATTCCTCAGTCTATCATCGCATAAGCTCGGATAAAGAGGATCATCATCCACAGATTGTGACCGGAGTATAGAAGCTTCGTCATTGCTGTACAAGGATGGCCTACTCAACCATCACTTGTAGAGTTCGAA
>JBBMKA010000022.1:9542747-9555475 GCA_037833695.1 Sechiopsis laciniata
TTTAACCCAACCCAACCCGTCAAATTGGGTTGGGTTGGTTCGGGTTACTCGGGTTTTCGGGTTTTTGTTCACCCCTACTTTGTACCAATATGTTAAGAATTTATCTTGTTAATTAAACTTAGACAGATGGTAAATAGGAAAATCGGTCAACTCAAGAATGAACCCAACTCCACGAAGAGGAAAAAGAGTTTAAAAAAAAACAACAATCACTTGTCTAGCCAACTCATAAGCAACTCTATTACAATTTATACTTCCATGAGAAACACTAGATATCCGTGAGATATATCATCTAATATCAATATAATATTATTGAATTCAGAAAAATTAGGTGAGTCATCAATAATAGACTTAACAACTATTAAAGCATCAGATTCTACAAAAATAGGAAGAAGGAGTGATATGTTAGACTCGTACACCCTTCCTTAATAGCCAAACTCTCCAAAACCTTTAGAGATCGTTCACTTCGTGGTAATCCAGGATTCTCATGGGATTGACATCTGGATTACCACATTTATTTAGTGGTAATGATATATATCTCGGGCATCCTAGGATGCCCATTTGAGAGACATTTGGATGCCCTCCTAACATGAGTTTTTAGAATTCCCATGTATAGGGCATTCCGAATGACATTTTTACCCTTCTTGTTTTTTTTTTAATTATATTTTTATCAATTCATATCAACTTTTTTTTTTCATATTTTGTGAGTAGTTTGTAGCTTAAAATAAAATAATATGTTTTTTTTAGTATATGATTATTATGCATGTATTAACAACTAACCATACATAATTAATTTTATTTATATTTTTCAAATATAACTGTCTACATTTTGTATATTTATCGAATTTTATTGCTTATTCAACTAATAAATTTATTTTAGTTTTTTTTTTCATTAAATAAATTTATTTTAAAATATAATATTTAAATTAATAAAAAAATGTTATAAAAATTTTAATTATATAAATTAATGTGTAAATTAAGTTATAAGGACATTTAAGACATTTTCATAGCAGTTTCTCAGATAACCATGAAATTATTCCTACAAAACAAACATGACTATTTAAGAATGTCGAACATCTGTCATTCTGGATATCTATGATTCCGAATATCAAAAGATTCCGATTATCCAAATTACCTGAAAGTAAACGGCCTCTTAATTATAGAAATTTTTTTGAAACCTGAGGGGGCGAATTCCAATTTCCACCATTCTTTAGTTATTCAAGGTTCGTTATTCAACTTTTAACTTTTTGCCAAAACGAGTAATATTCCAATAACATAATATATCAAATAGTTACTAGTTGGTTACAACTCTCTAAAATGTTGGTGAATTAAAAAAAAAAAAAATTCAATTCAATTTTAATTATGTAATTTTAAAAACACCTAAAAATGTTTACATGATAAATTTAAAGTTGATTTTTTTTTCCAAAATTGATTTAATATTGTTAATAATTTTTTTAAAAAATATGATAAAACGTGAATATATTTATAAAATTTATCAAATATATTTAAAACAAAAAACAAAAAACTAATCATAAAAAATAATTTTAAGTAATTTTTTTTAACCACGTGCATCTAAATTGAATATTTAGAAGTTCAATGACTAAAATAAAATATTGAAAAAATGTATTAAAATGAAATAAAGTTTAAAGTAGAAAGACTAAAATGATATTTTAATCTAAATTGTATATAGACAATATCAAGACTACGTTCAAAATAAAATGGCCAAATATATAAGTTAAAACAATATTTGGCCTACTTCAAATTTAAATCCAACCTACCGCCCATTTGACTATTTATTTTTTTAAAGCCCACGTTTTATGGAAGATAAAATCAGCCAAAATAAGAGTAGTGTCGGTGAGTAATATTTAATGTATTATTTTAGAAATTGACAACTTAATTTTATCTCATCTATTTCCTATCCTTGACAAAATACAAAAAAAAAAAAAAAAAAAAAAGAGCATTTTTAAATAGACTTATTTATGTTAGGATCTCATTTGAAAAAGAGGAGAGATTTTACATAAGAAGTGTGAGACTTCTTCCTTCCATATCAATTAATTTTGAAATCAATATTATTTATATTATCTAATTGTATTAGAGTTAGTTAAACCTAAATAAATATTTAGTCCAATAAAAATGAAATCTGTCATCACCATTTGAAATGACTTATTAAAAACTAAAATTTAGTCAATTTAATTTGATAATTTTTTTTAAATAGTCTTCTTCACGGATAGGAAATTAAATTTAATCACTATATTTTAGATTTTATCATATTATAGAGACAAAATTGTAATTAATAAAATTATAAAGATTAAATTTTAATTATTTAAAAGCAATGAGTAAATTATAATATTTGAAGATTTCAAAAAAAAAAAAAAATTATAATTTTTGAAAAACGAGAATTAAACTCGATTTTTTAATGTGATATTCTTTTAAAATTGAATATAAAATAGTACGAGATATTTCATTTCACCAATCAGTCCTCAGTGAATCTTCACTTCTGCAATTAAAATCATACCTAACTTCCCAATCGCAGAAATGGACGTCCCCACGGCGGAGCCACCACAAGAACTGCCGCCGCCGCCGCAGCTGCCGCCGTCAGCACAGAGAGGCTACTGGAGAAGATGGACCAAACACGACCTTCTTCCAGAGGATTCATTCCGGAGCTGTTCATCCTACAAATCCGCCCTATCGCAAACATGTTCTCGCTTGAAGGATCGTCTCTTGGACCGATCTACCGACGCATACGAACTCTTTGAGCTTCCAAAGGCGAGCGAAATCGGGATGAAGAAATGCCTCACATGGTGGGACTTGATCTGGCTCGCTTTCGGATCCGTAGTCGGTTCCGGCATTTTCACGATCACCGGCCTTGAAGCTCACGATGATGCTGGTCCTTCGATTGTGGTTTCGTATGCAGTTTCTGGAATCTCTGCTTTGCTTTCTGTGTTTTGTTATACTGAATTCGCCGTTGAGATTCCGGTTGCGGGAGGTTCGTTTTCGTTTCTTCGCATTGAATTGGGGGATTTTGTTGCGTTTATTGCTGCCGGGAATATATTCTTGGAGGCACTGGTTGGTGCGGCGGGGCTCGGTCGGTCTTGGTCTTCTTATTTTGCCAGTATGATCAATACGGATGATCCCGATTTTCTTCGGATTAAGGTGAATTTCTTGTCTGAAGGGTTTAATCTTTTGGATCCAATTGCTGTTGTTGTGCTTTTTGTTACTAATGGTATTGCTATGAGTGGAACTAGTAGGACATCGTTTTTGACATGGATAACTTCTTTGATTACTAGTTTGCTTTTGGTTTTTGTGATTGTTGTTGGATTTGTGCGTGGCAATTCTGCAAATTTGGTGCCATTTTTCCCTTTTGGTGCAAAGGGTGTATTTCGAGCGGCGGCGGTTGTTTATTGGTCTTATACTGGTTTTGATATGGTGGCTACCATGGCTGAGGAAACCAAGAAACCTTCACGGGATATACCCGTGGGGTTGATTGGATCGATGTCTATGATTTCTGTGTTGTATTGCTTGATGGCATTGTCGTTAACAATGCTGCAAAAGTATACTGAGATTGATAGGAATGCTGCGTTTTCAGTTGCGTTTGATAAAATTGGGATGACATGGGCCAAGTACTTGGTTAGTATTGTTGCTCTCAAGGGAATGACTACAAGCTTGTTGGTGGGATCTATGGGGCAAGCTCGCTACACTACACAGATTGCTAGAGCCCATCTTATTCCACCCCTGTTCGCCTTGGTTCATCCGAAAACTGGGACTCCCATATACGCTACTCTTTTGACGACCATAACTAGTGCAATTATTGCATTTTTCTCTAGTTTGGATGTCTTATCAAGCGTTTTTTCATTCAGCACGCTTGCCATTTTCATGCTTATGGCTGTTGCATTGCTCGTAAGACGATACTACGTTAAGGACACAACACCAAGAAGCGATTATATCAAGTTTCTCGTTTGCTTGTTTGCCATTTTTGGTTCTTGCATAACATTGGCAGTAGTTTGGAATTTGAATATGCAAGGATGGATTGAATATGTTGTGCCTGCCTCCATTTGGTTTCTTAGCACGCTGGCTATGTCGTTCATTCCCAAGTATCGATCGCCAAAGGTTTGGGGCGTCCCTCTTGTTCCCTGGCTCCCATCACTGTCTATAGGGATGAATCTCACTCTTATTGGATCTTTGGGTACCGACGCTTTCTTAAGGTTCTTCATCTGCAGCGCGGTAATGCTTCTGTACTATCTGTTTGTTGGCCTTCATGCCACATATGATGTAGCTCATCAAGATAGTTTAGGTTCTCAAATCGAGCAGCAGAAAGAGAATACCAGTTGGGTGGCTTGATGTAAGCTGAATTATTTATTTAACTGTGAATAGCTTTCTGGTTCTTTAGTATTAAGATTTCTAGTCATTTTTCTTTTCGTACATTTTAAGGTTCTTAGGTTTGTTAGCAAGATGAGTCAGTTAGTATGATAAGGAGATATCATCATATTGAGTACATTTCGTATGACGATATTCCAGTAACTTCGTTTATGTCGAGCTGTTCAATAATCTAAGTTTCTGGCTCTAAGGTTTGAAGTCGTTTTCTGAGAATTGTTTTGGCAACTTTTGCTTAATGTGCAGTGTCTAATTTTCTAAACAGCCATTTATTTGGGATTTGGTTTTTAGGCCTTTCTGTAATTAAAACCTTATCTTTATTCTATTAGATTGGAGTCCTTTTCTATAGCTTTGTTTTGAGCTCCTTTTTTTAAGGTTGGTTTATGTCTTTGTATTCATTTATTTATTCTCGAATGAAAGGTCAGTTTCTTACCCAAAAAAAAAAAAAAAACAGCAATTAAAGATATGTATAATTGCACCCCTTTTATGACATATAGTAATTGGTTATGAGCAGAGTCGCTAGGCTACTGTTTCTCTTTGGAATTCGACCTGGTCCCCAAGAATTGCTTACCATGAAATCATTTGAATTTGAATATGATGTCAGATATCCTTTCACATAGCTATTTATGCAGGTTTTTGATTGCTTTGACCATACATCACATATCTATTTCGTATGAAGAGTTGATGTATTAGAACATATTTCGGGTAACTGTTTTAAAATTTTAATTAAACTAACTGTAGCTGTATCTAATTCCCTCATCACCAGTCTGTGATTGTGAACTCTGTCAAGGTCTCACTTACTAGACTGGAGCTGGTTCAACCATTTTCATTTTCAACTCGAAACTGCGCTTACAAGGATCAACCGATCAGGTATGGTTTTTTCTGTTCTTAGCTTTAATTACATACTGAAGTAGGCATTTAGGAATCACCTTCTTAACCTTTGGTGTTCGTTGATGATGTTGAATGTGAAAACTTGCTTTATGTTGATTGGGGTTTGTTCTTCCCGGTTCATCCATATAAATGTCTTGAAGTAGTTGAAGGTAGGGAGTCGATTGTCTTTTCATAATGCTAATTAGGAACCATCATATTTGCCAAGGAAAGGGATTTGAGATGCTGTATGAATGAAAAATACTTAAAAGTTGTTTATATTAAAAGAAAGAACGACTAAGTGCAAAATCTAGCCAATAAATCTATCCATTGTTGTACTACATAGCCACATTGCTTCCTTCTTCATCTTGTGGATAGATGTTTGCATGGACAGGTATTTAAATTATGCATACAAAGTATAAGATTAAACAAAATCTTTGAAAGTTGAGTGATATTTATGAACGCTCAGAACTAAAATAAGACTTAATTCATCATTTTTCTGCTCGATCGGTAAACTCGATCATCCATGTTTGATCGTTCGACTTTCAGTTACTGTTTCTTTTTTTTTTTTTTTTTTTTTTTTTTTTTTAATGTTTTTCTCATAAATCTTGTCCCCAGTTTCTGCTTGACAATGCTGTGATTTTTTTTTTATCATGTTACCAATTGGTTTTCACCATGCCTTTCATAGCTTTTGTTTGGTGGATTCTTCACAGAATATCTCTTATTTCTTCTATTTCACTTCATATGTTTCCCTTCATTTGCTTCAATATGATTATTAGAAATCTGTTTTTCATCAAAGTATAATATTTAAGGAAACTTTACTTGTTTCATATGATTTGGGAGGGTGTTTGTGATTTTATTTTTATAAGCACGTGATATATTTATTTATTTTACAAAAAAAAAGCATATGATATTTTTATTTATTTTAACAACAAAAAGCATGTGATATTTTTATTTAATTAATCTCTATTTTATTCATGATACTTTTGGTTTACTTGCTGACATGAACATGGAGCTCAATTATTAAAGCTACTACTCAGAAAGTTCAAATCTTCTCACTCTTATTCAACTTTTTATAGGGAAAAGAAATGAAGAAAAGAAGACTTTGTCACCATTTTACTTAACTCTCCCTATATAGATGTTAAATAACAATCATTATGAGCAAGAGGGCCTCAAAAAATCAAAAGGTTATAGATTCAATTTATGCTAAACACCAACTTAAAAATAATTTCTTACTAGTTTTTTGGACAACTAAATATTGTAGATTCAGTTCATAGCAATCATTATGGATTGAGCTAGAGATGAGAAACCTTAAAGCACTACAATAAAAGTGTAAAGATCCCTTTTAGACACTTAAAAATTCATGGACAGATTAAACATGGATTTAATAGTTTAAAGACTAAACATTGATAAACCATTTAAGATTATTGATGTTAAATTTGGGTTTTGGAGAGTGAAGTTGGGTGACCTGGCTTCCTAGTGTTCACAAATAGAACTAATATTGAAGGAGAAAAGAGAAAACCCTAGGACAATTTCATGATCAGGCATAAGTGAAAGATACTGAGCAAAGATCTATCAGCAACGAATTTTCCATACATCGTAGATTGGTCGAAGAAGACTCTGGCCAATCCTAGTGGCTTGCTTGATGAACGTCAACGACGAAGACAGCGTAAATTAATCTGCAGGCATCCCGATAAGTCTTATGTCTTTCTACATGTGTTACGAGAACCTTTATCGCTCAAATGATCGTTGACCGCCAAATAGTACTTAGACCATAGATAAGTTGAGCTTAGCAATGAAGTGATGTTTGTCAAACATTTTTTATGGCCTAATTAGAGTTGTGCATTGTGAAAAAATTGTGTATAGCAATGGTGATTCCATGCATTGTATGTTATATAAGAGAAGGTATCTTTACAATCACTTCAATTATGTAGCCATTAGAAAGAGCAACCCTAATGTTATGTCTTGAAAGCAAATTTTGGTTTCCTATGGTTTTCCTTGATGAGTTAGACGGTACATCCGTGAGAATAGTTGAGGTGCACGAAAACTGATCCGAACACTCACATATATTAAAAAAGATAACCTTTCGACCCTTTGAGTGAGTTTGTGTAGGCATTTGGTTTACCTAATATTTTGATATTGATAACACCAACATTGCTCCAAGTTTGAGATGAGCTCCTTGACCTCAACTTATTTAAGCTTGTAGCGTTTGATGGGCTTGCCATAATTGGTTGAACTTGATTTGCTCATTGTATCTTATTAGGTTATAAAACTTAACTAGACTTTTTTTAATCTTCAAAGTCTTAATTGTCTTTGATAATTCAAGACAAAAAACTGGTGTCATATTAGTTTGAAAATGACGAAGATTCATGGTATAAAAGCCAATGATCTCGACATTTCTTTTCGATGAAACCAAAAGCAAATTATTAAAGTTTCGTTTGGTAATCATTTAATTTTTACGATGAAAATTATAAATACAACTTTGACCTAAAAATCTATTTTTATTTTCTTATATATCTTTTACCCATGTTTTAAAAATATCAAACAAACTTTTGAAAAAACTTACAAAAAACAACTTTAGAAACGTGTTTTTGTTTTCCCAATTAAGCTAATTCTAATGTTCTCAATTATCAAAAATCAAATGTATCAAAGGAGTTTTATAACTATGAACTCAGACAACATCATATTATATTATATCATGGTAAAAACCTCTCGTGATTATTGACATACAAAAAGACATCATGGATTGGATTAATGGTCAAATAAGAGTCTTGAGAATTTAGAAATTATTAATTCAATTTATATAGTAATCACTTACCTATCAACTTACTACGAATTTTCTTAACGGTCAAATATAATAAGTTACAAGATTGTTCTAAAACAATAGTTGGAGTGTGCATAATTTATCCAAGACAATTATCCATGTTAAAAAAACAAAGCACATGCAAATTAGCAAAGAAGAAATATGAGTGTTAACCATCACGGAATGATATAGTGGTCAAGAGGATATTGGAGAACTAAGATGTGATGTGTTCAATTCATGATGGTCATCTACTTAAAAATTAATTTTTACAAATCTTTTTTACATTCAAATATTGTGCATGCAAACTAGTTTATACAGTCATGAATATTAAAAAAAACATGTAAGTGAAAGGAAATGTGCAAGTAAGTAGATAGTTTGAAAAGCAAATGTCAACTCAGAGTTAAAGAACAAGAAGAAGCATCCAAATGAGCAACTTGATATTTAGTTATTTGAGAGAAAAAAAAAGAGGGTAACATGTTTGTATAGTTTGGTTGGGGCATGTTGTGTGTGGCAGAGTGGTGTGGTGTGAGTATCATGTCAGTGGAGGATAACTTAAGAAGATAGAAATGATAATGTCTTGTTTCAATCAAATCCCCAATTGGCCAAACCAATCTTATTTTCACTTTCAATATTAAAAAATAAAAATAAAGAATAATAATAATAATAATAATAATAAATTTCGCTTTCAATTTCTTTTCTTTCTCAACTTTTGAGATGACAACAGTGAAAGCTGCTTCTTCTATTTTTCTCTGCCAGCTTTTTCACATATGCCCCCTCTCAATTCACTTTTCTCCAATCCCATTATTTCCCTCTACATCTCAGGGTAAAAATACTTGTTCTTAGAATTTTGATAGTGTTCCTTTTGGTTCATCCACGTTCAAAAGTCTAATTTTAGTCTATAAATTTTAAGATTCATTGCATTTTAGTCTTTGAAATTTCAAAAGTTCAATGTTAATTCATAAATATAGAAGTTTGTTCCGTTTCAATCTGTGAACTTTGAAAAAAAAAAATTAAAATTGATCCTTGGAATTTTTAAAAAAAAAGATTATCATACTCCAATTTAAAATTTAAAAATATGTTCACATTTTTCTTTTGATTGTATTAAAATTATTAACCTTGTTGAACAAATTTCCATTAATATTGATTTCAAGTTTAGGGATCAATTTTATTTTTTATTTTTTCTTTTTGTAAAGTATAATGACTAAAATTGAGGGGTTTCAAAATTTAGGTTGACAATATAATAAATCTCAAAGTTAAAGAACTAAATTTGAACTTTTGAAAGTTCAAGACCTTGGAACAAAGGTCAAAGTTTATGGTGATCCAAAATAATATTTTACCTTTTTTTATTTTTATTTTTACCCTTAATTATATAACAAAATTTAGGAGTATTTAACAAAACAATTGATTAGGTTCGTCAAAAAAAACAAACAAACAAAAACAAAACAATTGATTAGATTATTATAGCACACTTAATATTTGAAGCTCCAACCAGGAGCGAATGCAGATGTGAAATTTTGGGGGGCCAAAAATTATTTTTTATAAATATAATTAAAAATTATCTTGAATATCAAAGGATCTATTTTACACTCTTGCAATAATATATTGCTAAACTTTTGATTTGGTTTTTTTTTAGTATAAATTTGGAGGAGGAGACCAACAAACCCTACGTAGGGCACTACTCTTATAATATGAGAGCAAAATATCGATTGTTGGGCTCAAACCCGTGACCGTGGAATTGAATAAAATAAAACTTATCATTTATATTTATAAATTTAAAATATTTCTAAGAGTAGTCTTTTCTATATTTAAAATTAATAGAATAACAAATTTTTATAAAGAAAATAAAAACCAAAAGAAGCAATGATAAAAAAAAATGGGTTCATAAAAAAGGAAAAATAACCAAAAAAAAAAAAAAAAAAAGAATGAAAACATATTTGAAGAAAAACAAAGGGAAAGAAACAAAAGAGTAAAAATTGATGGGTTTAAAAATAAATATAATAGAGAAAGAGAAAATTAAACTAAAGAAGGCAAAACAGTCCCTAAGGGGCAGTCCAACGGTTAAGGGTAAGGACTTTCACGCTTCCTTGAGAGATCTCTGGTTCAAGTCCGTGCAAAGAGAGCGAAGCTCCTATTTCCAATTTTTTTAAAAAAATAAAATAAAATAAAGAAGGCAAAACATAAATAAAACGAAGGGAAGAAAAAAGAGAAGATTAAATAAAACGAGGTAAAATAAATAATAAAAAAAAGCCAACAGAATTAGGACTTGAACCATGTCCAACTAAAAATTTGGGGGTCCATTACAATTAAGCTATTTACAGTTTAGATGAATTTAGTTTAATTAAAATGAAAATATACATAAAATTAAAAATTTTGGGGCACATAGCTCCAACACTAGTTACTCAAGTAATTATCTATGGTAATTATCTGAATAATCGACAGAAAAATTGTACGACATAATAATTACCATTGCACAGCCCTCTAATTCATCCTCATTTAAACTTTTTCTACTCATAGTTACTACATCTCAAACATAGACAATAATAACTTATGTAACTATTATCTACACCTCAAAACGTAGACAATAATAACTCATAAAACCAATACATATGCCCTAAACACATACAAAATGATAACCTGCCAACAAATAGAGATGGTTGGCATGATTTATATATTTGTGATCTTCCCATTATCTAATTAATGTGGAACATTTTGTTTGCTTCCCTACAATCCTCTCCTCGAACAAAGTTTCATTGAGCCTCTCCGTAGGTTCTCCTTCTACATTCAACACTCAAGGATTCAACTCTCCCTTCGAATAAAGATGCGCCTCACCTCAAATAGTCAATTTCTCTTCTCCTAAAGAGTACACTGTTGGTTCAGTAGAACATATTTTCGCAACAACACTATTATATTTGACTAACTCATCTTCTCCTGAGAGTACACCGTTAGTTAATTTGTCTAGCTCATATCCAGACCAAACTCCTCTTCTCCTAGGAATACATCATCAGGTTGGCAAAGCTATAACAAATTTTCGTCACTAGGCTCCAAAACGTTTTTACTCTACACTAGGGCAATTTATCGACATGGTTATGTTTGAAGTATGACTCTAATATCAATTGATAAGGATGACAAACTTAATAGATTTGCACTTTGGTATGGTATTATCTATTTTAGGAAACTCCCTTATAACTTTGTTTTTTGTTTCATCAAAAAGTTTCGTACCATTAGAGATGGTTATCATTACTTATATATCAATGATATTTTCATTATCACATTTTATTTGAGACCAACATCGAATAGATTCGTCAACTTATAATTTGTGTCTATTTAGTTTTTGAACTTAAAAAAGTGTATAATAATTTTTTTTTTATATGTTCCTCATACTTTAAAAAATATTTCATAAATTCATCAACTTGTAAAGATGTATAATAGGTTATTGAATTTTTAAGCGTCTACAAATTCTTTACACTTTTTCAATTTTTTGTTGTGTAAACTTTGAACTTTCAATTTTAATTAATAGTATTAGGAATAAATATGGGTTAATGAATAAATTTGTTATATGTTATATTCTGAGGTTATATTCTGTTATTATTTCTATTGCTGTAGTTTGTATAAATGCCTAGTTTTTTTACCTAATAATACGTCTGAATTCTTTTTCATTGATTCTCTTACTCTCTCTTCATACACCAAAGTTAATTTCGTATCAGAGCTTTATGAGGGTATTTGACCTCCAAATTTCTATCCAAAAACCTAAACACTTTGAATTCTAAAGACGATATCGACCCTATTCAAGTGGGCATAAACTTAAAAAGTGAGTATTTGATCCCAAAGTTGGATCGAACCCTAGCAAAAAGTACAAAAAAAAACTAAAGCGAGTATTTCAGTTCACAAAATTTTGGATCAATTTCAAGATGGTCTTTTTTATATGGCGCCATTTTGAGGGGGAATGTTGGAACTACTCAACTTGTGACAATTATTCTACATTGAAGGTGAGAATTTTTCAATATATTTATAAGAGATATGAGTTACTCCCCTCTTTGTCAATTAATTTTAAGGTAGAACTCTATATACTCTAAGAAATAGGTCAATGAAATATTAAAAAAGATTGAAAATTAATTTACTATTATAAATAAAATTGATTTTGTATGAAACAAGATCCAAACTTTAAATTTTGTGCATAGTAAACTTTTTAATTGAGTATATTTGCGTGTGCCAATTATTAGGTTTTGACTTTACCATCGTAGGCCATACAAAGGTAACTTGTGATCCAATTGCTTTTCAATATTTTGAATTCATTGAATCAAACTTCTAACTTGAATCATTGTGAAACTGATATCTTTCTTTGATACCTTTTTTATTTTTTTAGGTTTGTGTAGCAAAATTTGAGTAGTCTTGTCATTGGGGTAGTGTTATTTTCTGTGAATGGATTGGGCATTTTGGTTTAGATTCAAAGTCCTTTTACTTTAAGTGTTTTGAGTTTTTTTTCTTAAAGAAATACTATTTTGGTATTTATATATTTTTTAAAAAATTGTTATATTTTGATTACTTACTTTCAAATAGAGATGTCCATTTTCCCCGACCGGCCCCGCGGGGACCCGCCCCGAACGGGGCGGGGAACGGGGCCGGGGACGGGGAAAAAAAATTCCCCGTGGGCTAATCGGGGCCGGGGGAGGGGGAGGTGTTTCCCCTCCCC
>JBBMKA010000022.1:9564073-9574807 GCA_037833695.1 Sechiopsis laciniata
ATTGCACGTAAAAGAAGTCTTATATACATGAGTGAAGTGTGTATTATAGATTTAAAAGCACAAAATCCTAACATAGTTCTAAATTTATTCACTTGTGAAAATATTTCATTAAATATAATTATTAGTTTGAAGCATAATTAAAGTTATTCAATCTCTAAAATTTAGGGATATTTTTTCTTGAAAAATAAAATGACACACTTAGGTAACACTCTTTTAGAAGGTCTTTAAAAAAACAAAACACTCTTTTAGAAGCAATGTATCAAATCTCTTTAATAGACGACCATCTTACTTTGTTTTGTCTAATTTACATTTTGTCTAAAAACATTTTGAAATTTCATACGAATTTTGGACGAAAAGAAAAAACAACACTTCGATGTCTAAATAATTTATAATATCAGCAAACGATCAAGTTTCTTTTTGTTGATAAAGAGTGAAATAGACAACAAAACATCTTATATGAACAAAAACATTATTATATAAATGATTAAAAAACAAATTCTCTTCATCAAAATGATTATGCTAATCATAATATAATAGTAATGATATGAGGGTGATGATGATATTAATAATAATACACAAAACCCTACCTAGACAAGGAGACAGTCTCACCCATATATTTATTAATCTAACATGACAATTATTGGGTCAAGTTTACTACAATTTTTTCTTTTAAAATCATATAATCAAATTATTTGAACACATTAATCCAAATATAAAATTCCCTCCTCAACAACCCCAATAATTAAACTAATCAACAAGTTATCAAATTGATACACATATTTGACCAATAAGGGTGGGCAAAGAAGTTAAGAGATTCTTTGGAAGGTGGGGTCTTAAAATTTTTTTTTTTGTAATGTAAAACTTTATTTGGTAGGATAACTTTTTCTAATTAGTTTTAAGAATAAAAAGATAAACGCTTAAGCAAAACCAAATTATTTATTGTTTTCATGTGCTTTTCTTTTTTGCATTTTTCACCTTAAATAATCAAACTGAAGCCATGTTACCCAAAAATGAAAAAATACAAAAGAAAAAAATAATAAATAAATTATTTGGAAATGAGAAAATAGATAGAGAGACAAAAAAATCTTTACATATTTTCAAACCAATATATAGATCCTGTCAAGTAGGCAATTCTAACTCTATCAAATATTAAATTTATGTCTAATCTATCAATGTTGATGTTACAAAATAACTCAATATATTAAACAAAAGAGCCCTACAAAAGTAATAAGATCTATCTAGATCAAGTTTTTTTTTTTTTTTTTTTTTTTTTTTTTTAAATATGTATAATCGCATTTGCACATTTACATTTATTATTATTTATCATTATCCTTCTTTATAATGAGACTTTGACATTTCTATGCATCATAATATAGAATTATATAATATTATACATTTCAATCTCTCAACAATATTGAGTATATTTTAGTTTTAGAGCATTTAGCTAGATTAGGTTGGGTTAATCAAATTTGTGTTTGACTCACCGGTTATAATAATTGATGGGTTAGTCTATAGCATCTTATCTGAACTATAATTAATATCCTACAACTTTGTTATAATAATTCATGTTATAGTAAAGGTCTTCGTTTTAACAATCACATGTTACAGTGACATGTATCCCAAACACATGTTATAGTAAAACTCTTCGGCATATCATAAATATAGGTTATTATAATCACCTTTGTTATAATAATCTATTGTGTATAATAATTCAAGTGTTACTTTTCAAACATACTCCTAATTTCTATTTTGTCAACATCATTAATAACATATGGTTGTAGCGTATTCTCATTCTATCGATTCACATACGTCGTGTCATGCCAAGTCACTATTGAGGCAGACCTAATGAACATGCCACGTCAACAAAAATGAAAAAGAAAAAAGAGAAATTAGTCATCATTTATAATAATTCAATTGTTGTTCAAACTCATTCCTTATTTATATTTCATTGTCATCATTAATAACATATTGATATAGCGCATTCTTATTAACCTCTATCAATCCATACACGTGTCATGCCAACTCACTGCTGGGTTAGACCTAACTGGCATGCCACGTCGATGAAAATGAGAGAGATTAAACATTAAAAATAGAAAATCATTGCAGAAGAACACTGTGGATGTGGTTGGCCAAGCTGGCAATGATAATACCCATAATTTTAATTTTTAAAAACATAAAGCTCTCTTTTTCAGTCAGTATTGACCGACAGGGAAATCTGCGAATTAAAATCGGCCACGTCATCCTACAGCAACCAACTGATTATTGATGTGGGCCCTGCTTTTTGAACACGTGTGCATTCTAACCCATTTCTTTTTTTCTTTTTTCTTTTTTCTTTTTTTTAAAATTTATTTAAAAATGTAAATGAATAATAAAAATGAATGAGGAATTTGTTTTGGTGGTCCCAAAATTTAGTTCTCAAAAGGGTAAGGCTTTGGCTATGGTTTTGGTACCAAAAAGATCTTTAGATGGGTCTCTCCATATCAACTCCTCCTTCATTGCTTGCCCCTTTTTCAACGGTCACGATTTTTTTATAACTTTCTCGTGTCTACTATCTCGTTTTACTTTTCTATGACTTGTCTTGTGTATTTTGTCTTAGTTTATATCGATTAAAAGTATTCATATATTCTCCATAAATCGAACTGATCAATTGAAACTGATCGAATAAAGTGCGGTTAGTTGGTTTTTTAGTATATGTCGATTGATGTCGGTTAGAAAAATATTTAATCGAAAGTTTGTCGGTTAAATCGATCGACTTAGTCAGTTTTCAATATCAATTTGTTTAGATATGCCTTGAACGCATTATTGCCGTGCAATTAATAGTCAGGAGTCTCGCTGCCCGATCAGCGAGTAGGGGTGTGGGGGCATTTAGTGCATCCCGCATTCGCACTCCACAGCGTAAGCGCGTCTGCATTCTATTGCGCAACTTTGATTTACGTTTACACATTCTATACTAGGGTTTAATGAAAGTGCATATATAAACTTAAATTAAACCCTAGCTGTTGATGATGTTCACTATGTAATCTGTATATTTTTTCCTCTCCTTAATAAAATTTTGCCCCCTTTCTGTCCGTTGACTAGCTAATACAACGTTAGTGAACTACGTAAATTCTGTGTGTTTCTTCTTCTCTCGCGTTTTCTTTATCTAGTGTTGATTGCCATTTCCATACAATTTGTTAACTCTAAAATACTTTTTAATTAACATATAATAATAATAATATATATATATATATATATATTTTTTAGAATATACATTTTTTTTGTTTATTATTGCAAAATTAATTTAAATTTAATTATGTTTCAAAAAATTATTCAATTGACCAAATTTTTAAAAAATTAATTCTAAAAATTTCATTAAAAAATAGTATGATAAATATATTTTTAATAAAAAAAAAAAGAATTAACCAACTTAACCGACTTAATTAATTGATCGATATACATTTTTTTCTATTTAATTTTTAAGCAAACAATAGGTCCATTTGGTGAAAATGGACACCAACCGTTTGATGAACATTCCTATATCGATAGACGTAGATGCAACTTGTAGATTTTGTTTTTGAAATCTAGTTTTTTAAATCCGTGCGTAGAATAAGATATATGTAGTTCGTTAATGTATTGACTTTGTGTGTTTGATGGAATTCTTCTGTGACTATTTTAGGCATTTTTAAAAGTTTTAAAAGGTTAAAATTGGACGTTAATCTATTTCAACTTCACCATCACGAGTTTGAGCTCAGAAATCAGTACTTGACTTTCATATTATTTTAGAGTAGTTGTACTCTCTATAAAAGATTTGTTAATTCCTTTCCCCCAATTTATACTAGAAAAAAATAATAATAATAAAAGGTTAAAACTTGGCTTATTAAATTAAGTGCAGAAATAAAACTGAATGATTCCCTAAACCAAAAACGTACACCAAATTATCAAAATTTAGCGTATATTCTTTAAGATGAATTATAAATTAACAATCTCAAGCGGCTTCAAAAAATAAAAGCTAACAATCTCAATATGAAATCAGATAAAAGGTTAATTGAATTATTAAAATATAGGGGCTTTTTCATGAATAATTATAATTAAAATTAAAAAAAAAAAAGAGAGAGAGAGAGAGAAAAGAAAAGTTATGGTGGGTAATAACTTTTAGCACATCCCTATTTTAATTATAGTAATTTTTTAAAAAAGTATTTCAACTTTCATCATTTCGATCAATTTTATTTTTTGTTTTTAATGGATTTAATTTGATTGAAGTCGTCAATTTCACTTAACCATAATTTTGTGAGTTTGATTGAAGCCATCAATTTAACTTGATTGAATAGTTTTCGCTAAATTTAATTATTATTATTTTTTAAATTTTGACATTCATAGAATTTTTTTCATGAAAAATTCCCTAAAAATGAAAAGAATTTTATGAATATCAAAATTTAAGAAAATAATTTAAATTGTTGAGAAACAAACAAACACATTACAGATCATTGATTTATAAAGGAGGACAAGCATCTTCATCCATTGATATGAAGATTTTTAGATGAAAATAATGGTGAAATATTTTTTATGTGGGGTGAAATTTGCTAGCTACAAGAAATTCCCTAAAATTTATTTGTAAAATAGTTTTATTATTATCAAAATTTTACTTAGGGATGAAGTATGAGAAACTTTTTGGCTTAATAAAATTGATCTAACACAACAATAATTGATTCTAAAAAAAAAAACTATTCAAAATTGGGCTGCTAAAATAATAGAGATTTCCTTTGAAATATCTTAAAGCTTTCCATTTATGTGTGGTATGTGTTTGTTTGTTGCCTTTTATTAATTGATTTGAGTCCACAAAAAGAAAATACTCAATGAGAAGGATAAGTGCTTGACTAAGGTTGATATCTTGAGAAATGATTTATAGTATAGTCATAGAAAACATATGTGGAACTTTTGATTAATTGCTTTGGATGAATGGAAAATTGTGATTGGCCTAACTTGTAAACAATGAGAAGTCCCATTATGTTATCTAAATGATGTGAGTTTTATGTCACATCATTTCAAGCTTAGAATTATAAATTAATGATAAATATGCATTAGCAAGGGAAAAGAAAATCATGACATTTTGTTCCAATTTGACAATGAAAAAAGAATCAATTA
The DNA here is from genome assembly GCA_037833695.1 of Sechiopsis laciniata. NCBI lineage: Eukaryota > Viridiplantae > Streptophyta > Magnoliopsida > Cucurbitales > Cucurbitaceae > Sechiopsis > Sechiopsis laciniata. The sequence goes on from JBBMKA010000022.1 coordinate 9,569,195, forward strand.
TTAATCAATCTTTATCTCACTTTCTTTTTCTAATGGAAGAAATTAAGGTCACATCCTACCCTATCTTTCTTTCTTTTTCTTTGGAAAAAATTATGATCAATCCCACATCTCTTCTAATTGAGATGTTCTAGTGGTTTTCAATTTTTCTTTTTCTATCTTAATTGATGACTATCATACATTATTTTCTCTCTCTTAATATCAACAAGTTTGAGTCATAGTTTTTATTTTATTTTATTTTTCTCATCCTTTTAATTAAATCGATCGCTTTATTACTCTTTATTTTAAATTTTTTTCTTCAATTAAAAAAATCTCGAACTATATCCATAATGATTGAAAAAGAACGAACTACTCATGAATACTAATTATTGATCAAAATGGTTCCAAATCAAAGCAAAATTAGAATATAAAATGACAAAGTAGAGATGAAGATAAAGGAAGAAGGAAAACAACACACCAATTTAGAGTAATTCAAGGAACTAGTCCTACATCTACGATCAGAATTTTAGAAATAAATTTCTATTTACAATACCACAGTGTACATGTTGTTCTCTCAACCCTCACCAAAACCTGAAAGTATTTTATATATGATAGCACATTAAATACAAACAATCATAATATTAGGTTGAAGTTAACCTAGCTCAAATTCTACCAAAGTTAAAACATTTAACTTAGGGTAAATCATAATATTTAAACTCAACATTAATAAAAAGAAGGTTGTGATTACTTGTTTTCATTTCCTTCTTTTATTTGAGAGGTTTTGGTTACTCCTAACATCTTTGTTTCTCTCTTATTAAACATGCTTTGATCCGATATACAACTTTTCTTCTTGATCTAATGGAAGAAAGAATATTGTTTTATATGTCTAATCAACAAGCCACTAATATTGATTTTATGGTTCTCTCTTTAATCAAATAATTACTTCACATATTTATAGCTTTTTAAATTATCCGTTTAACTTCATACATTGAAAAATGACACAAAATCAACTATGATCGTTGATTATATTCTGGCATTTGACCGAAGATAAAATTACAATCATATCGTTCATACGAGAAAAAATATATACCTGTTTTCACTGTATGCTACAACCACACAAATTTAAGCAAATTCCTATTTGCTAATCATAAAGGATTCTTTAAGTAGAATTCAATCTTCCTATCAAAATTAATCCATTTTTTTCGAATTTTAATTATGAGCTACACCGTCAAAGATTGGAATTCACAAAAAAAAATTAAAAAAAAAAAATATATATATATATATATATATATATATATATAGGGTATGAAGCAAAATCACACATCTTTTCTAAACTATCAACAACAAGAAGAAAAAACTAAGTGAAAGATCAATGTTTCATAAATTTCACTCAATGATATAGCAACACAATATTTTTATAGTGAACTCAAATCATATTAGAGCATTATTTCCCCGACTGGCACAAAGGAAAGAAGTTATAGTGTGAAAATGGTAAAAAAGAAAATAATAATAATAATAAAAATAAAAAATGAGATAAAGAAAAAGAAAAGTGAAAAAGGTTTTAGTTTTGAGTTTGGACTTTGTTTCTATAATTTGGTTGCTAGGAGAAAGGGAGGAAAGATTATTGAAAGCGAAAGAAAACAATGGATAACTATTCAAGGAATCTAGTTGATGTGACCAATTTCTTTTAATGCAATAAACTTAAAAAAACTTATCATGTCTATTTTTAGTGGAAAATCACTCTTTCAATATCCCACCATTGATTTCTTCGACAGTAATAGAATTGTCTATATTGAAATATAGATAATGGTTAGTGAAAAAAGTTTTGAATGATAATATATTAGAACAACAAACCTTACATAGAAATGTTATTGTTCTTAAATAAATAAGAGTCAAATATCAATTTTCAAAATCGAACCTGTATCATGTTGTTGAATTGAATTACCACTAAACAATAAAAGTAACATGCCACTAACCCTTTAAGTATAAAAGAATTTTTTAAAATCCAACTATAATTAGGATTGGGAAATTTCAACCATTTGGTTGTTGACTTATCCTTTTTGGCTATTATTTTTCATCCATGATGTTGAAGGGCCAGAGGGCCCATTGTTTCACAAACAAATGTAAAACCACCTTCCCAATGTGTAAAACAATAGTATTGTGGGGTTTACAAAAATAGTTTTTTTTTAATATTAATTTTTTTTTAAAAACTTCATTTTCTTTCTCCACCATTCCCATTTCTATAAATACCCTCCCTCCCTCCTTCCATCAACATTGCATTGAGAGATAACAAAAATTCTCTCAAACCCATTTGTTACTTCCTCTTCTTCTTTTTGTTCTTCTTGCTCATCTCTCAAAGCTCTCAAAACCCATAACAATGGTGGCTTTATCCAAACCAGCAATCCAAAAGTTCTCTTCTTCTTCTTCCTCTAGGGTTCCATTAATAGACCTTTCTGCACCAGATGCCAAACATCTCATTGTCAAGGCCTGTGAAGAGCTTGGATTCTTCAAGGTCGTCAACCATGGCGTCCCCATGGAATTCATCTCCACTCTTGAATCTGAATCCACCAAATTCTTTTCCCTTCCCCTGTCTGAAAAACAGCAAGCCGGCCCGCCTTCCCCTTTCGGTTACGGCAACAAGCAAATCGGTCGCAATGGCGATGTTGGCTGGGTCGAGTATCTTCTTCTTCAATCCAACTCCCATGGCTTCCTCTCCATTTTTGGTCAAGACCCACAAAAGCTTCGGTAACCAAATAACTCCCAATTCCCCCATTTCTCATATTGCTTTGTTTTTTTTTTTTTTTTTTTTAAATTTTTGTTGCTCTGTTTTTCTTATTATTAGGAATGGTAGGAATACAATTTCTAAATTTATTATTAGATACTTTCTTTTTTTTGAAGATAAATATTATTAGATACATTCTATAACGTTTCTTAGATATTTTTTAAGGTGATATTCTAGCCCATTTATATTTTGTGTATTATATATATTTGTGGAAAATAATGAAAAGCTTTACGATTTAGGCATTTCGTTAAGTTCGTGGTGTGAGCTATCACTCAGGTAGCACATTTCGGATAGCCATACGGTGTGTGGTATCAATCATCGAGTCCATTGCGATTTGTTTGGTACAAAAAGAAGTGCATGTTTGCCGCGAATTGCAACCGTGTGTGTGGCTTGTATGTGTGAGTGCATTAACATATATGTGCTATCAATATGCATAGTATATATACATATGTAATATTTATGTTCGTGTTCATAATTTTATTTTCAAGTTGGTCATTATAATTGAAATGACACTTAACCTCTCTAGTGGCACGAAAAGATAGGTCATAGTGATATTTGTTGGGATTATAAATAAAATATGTCTTAGTATGAAAATTTTTGGGTGAACCAAAAATAAAGTGATGAGGTTTTATGACAAAGTAAACAATATCATAGCAAGATTCCTCGAGAGTTTATTTTTCCTTAACAATATCTTCTACATTCATACCACTCTTTGCGGAATAGATCTATTTCCAATTGAGAATTTGGCAAAATATTAACAAAGTTTGTCCCACATTGGAAAGATGCAAGAAAGTGGTGTGTTCCACTCACTTTAAAAGGAGCATGGATTCAAGGCATCCCAATTAGAATCACTTTAAGCAAGTGTACTAACTCTTTTGTATACGAAAGTTGAGCAAAAGTTGTGATTAGTATAAGCTTTGAAGAGTGGTATTTGTAATTGGGGTCGGGAAGAGAATTCTTTGTGATTGTAACTAGAATTTCTTTCTTCCCATGTTTTTTTTCTCCGGTTTTAGAGTTTTTTTCTACGTAAATCCTTGTGTTGTTCTTTTGTTGTTTCCTTTAATTTTCTTGCTTATATTCCTTCCAAAGGATATCAGCTGTCGGCCGGTCAAATAGTTTCCGGCTGTTTAATGGAAAATCAGAAGATTTAGGCAATTTGCTCTGTTTTTTTTAATCATGTTGCTCTGTTTTTCTTTGTTCCAGCTCTGCTTTAAACAATTATACATCAGCAGTGAGAAACATGGCGTGTAAAACCCTTGAATTAATGGCGGAAGGGTTGAAGATTCAGCAGAGGAATGCGTTCAGCAAGCTGTTGATGGATGAAGAAAGCGACTCGGTTTTCCGGGTGAACCATTATCCGCCATGTCCGGAGGAGGTTCAAGCTTTGGAAGGGAAGAACATGATTGGATTTGGGGAACACACAGATCCACAGATCATTTCTGTTTTGAGATCAAATAACACTTCTGGACTTCAAATTTCTGTTGCTGATGGAAATTGGGTTTCTGTTCCTCCTGATCAGAATTCTTTCTTCATCAATGTTGGTGACTCTTTACAGGTAAAATCTAAACTAGACATGAATTCTCAATACTCATAATTATGTCTGTTTTTTTTTATTTTTTATTTTTTATTATCAAGAGAACGTAAATCCTATTTTATCCAAAGGGTTATTACGTGCTCGTTTGGTTGATTTTTATCTAATTCAATTCAAATTTACGGTCACATGTTTAATCCTAACAATATTGATAGTAGGTAGGGTTTGTGGTCCTTTTCTTCACTTTGAACTAAAAAAAATCATTGTTTTTTGTTTTTTTTATATCGTATGGGTTTTGTGTGGATATTCAAATAAGCAAAAGGGTTATCAATTAAAAACAAGTTTTGGATTTGACAGAAGAGATAAAAGATTGAACTTTTTGTGATTGAATTACAAATTGGGTTTTCATGGTTGAGTAAAGAGATATAAGATTTTAGTTATTATTTTATCAAATCTAAAATATAGACAGATCAATTAAACTAATGTGAGTTAAATAATTGATTAAGAAAAAATGAATTGAAAATTAATAATTATTATATTTTTTTATATTAAAGATAAGATTATGTTACACACACTTAGACTATTTTTTACCTTATATTCATGGTTGTAATAAATTAATACATTCACCTATGTCTTGTTATTGCCAACAAAATATAAAAGACTACATTTTCCACACTATTCTAATTACTAAATTCTCACTTTCCAACTACCTTTTGTACCAAAAAAAAAGTTCCATTTTTTTGTTATTGTTTTGTGAAGGTGATGACTAATGGAAGATTCAAAAGTGTGAAGCATAGAGTATTGACCAACAGCTTGAAATCAAGAATCTCAATGATATATTTTGGTGGGCCACCTTTGAGTGAAAAGATAGCACCTTTACCTTCCCTTATGAAAGGAGAAGAAAGTTTATACAAAGAGTTCACTTGGTTTGAGTACAAAAGATCAGCTTACAACTCTAGGTTGGCAGATAACAGGCTTGTACACTTTGAAAGAATTGCAGCCTCATAATCCCCTCTTCAATCTCAAATAAAAACTCATTTTCTTTTTTACCCACCCATTTCTTTATATTTCCAAATATAGTCCCTCCCTACTTTATTTTTTTCCACTATTTTCCTCTTAGGAACCTAAATTAGGGTCTTTTAGAGATGTTTGGATAGTTAATGGGTTTGCATTTTCTTTTTTTGTTTCTTGTGTTTCTCACTTGTTTACCATAGTTTCTTTTCCCTTGTTAGTACACTATTTTTCTTCCTAATACAAAGTGTACCATTGTTTTAAATATATACTTTTTTCGTGTGGTGTTATTTGACATATCTTAATTGTTTCA
>JBBMKA010000022.1:9577147-9612780 GCA_037833695.1 Sechiopsis laciniata
TTTTTTTAACTATTCATTTTAAATATACATCCAAACAAGATTTTGACTCTAATTTCTCTACACAAAAACTACATCCAAACGAGTTTTTTTGCAGAACTTTCAATTTTTAACTACTCAATATAATTATTCAATATAACCATTTAACCTAAATCCTACTCAAATATGTCAAACAAACACCCCATAAGAGATTATTATTTGATATATAATATTATTAAAATACTACTCCATTTGTCAAAAAGTATACAAACTAAATTAGACATCCCAAAATTTAGAAAATATTTATAAAAAAAAAACTATTAATTATATAAACATATATAAAAATAAAATAAAAAAACCTCACTATCTCTTTTCTCTCTCTAGAGAGTGATTGGATTTAGGGGTTGGGAGATGAGAGAAGAGGAAATTATCCAACTTCATATTTATTTTTCATACATAACAATTTCTCAATTTTTTTCTAACTTTTCCTCACATCTTATCAAATATATTTAATTTTATAAAAATTAATATAAAATAAAACAATTTCTCTTTAAGTGCTAATTTTAAAAAAAAAAAAAAAATCAAACATCTCATTTCAAAGCATAAATTCCAAAAAAAAAATTCTAACATTTTCTTTCCAAAATATTAATTTCCAAACAAATACGACACTCTTCTAGATCAATCTATTTTCTCTCCAATTCCTTTTCCTCTCCTCTCTTCTTCCAAACTCTAAAATCCAATCACACCCTAGAACCCACCATTTCAATTTCTTATAAATGCCCTCCTTCTCTGCATCAACATTAAGAAAGAAAGAAACTTAACCTCCAAAAGCTCTTTTTTTGCCAAAAATCCCTTAAACCCAATTGTTCTTCCTTCATGAGAAACACCATGGCTGCTTGTTCTTCTTCTAGTTCTTCCTCTGCACCATTTTTCTCTGAGGTTCCATTAATAGACCTTTCTTCACCAGATGCTATGAATCTCATGGTCAAAGCCTGTGAAGAACTTGGATTCTTCAAGGTCGTCTCCCATGGCGTCCCCATGGAATTCATCTCCACTCTCGAATCTGAATCCACAAAATTCTTCTCCCTCCCCCTCTCGGAAAAACAACGAGCCGCTCCCCCGTCCCCATTCGGCTATGGCAACAAGCACATCGGCCGCAATGGCGACGTCGGCTCCGTCGAATATCTCCTCTTAAACACCCACCTCGAATCCAACTCTGATGGGTTCCTTTCCATTTTCGGCCAAGACCCACAAAAACTCCGGTACCCAAACACCCCCAATTCCCCCATTTTCACAGAGTGCTCTGTTTTTTGCTTTTGTTCTGATCTTATTGCTCTGTTTTTATTTTAAATTTTTTGTATTGTAGCTCTGCTGTGAACGATTACATCTCAGCTGTGAGGAACATGGCGTGTGAAATCCTTGAATTAATGGCGGAAGGGTTGAAGATTCAGCAGAGGAATGCGTTTAGCAAGCTGTTGATGGATGAACAGAGTGACTCTGTTTTTAGAGTGAACCATTATCCGCCATGTTTGGAGCTTCAAACTAATTTGGAAGGGACGAACATGATTGGATTTGGAGAACATACAGACCCGCAGATCATTTCGGTTTTGAGATCGAATAATACTTCTGGTCTTCAGATTTCTCTTGCTGATGGGAATTGGATTTCTGTTCCTCCTGATCAAAATTCCTTCTTTATCAATGTTGGTGACTCTTTACAGGTACAATAAACAAAGCAACTGTTTCTTTATCTCTTTTTGTACTGTTTTTTTTTCTTTCAATGTTTAATAGACAAGACATGATCTTATTAATCATATGATTATGTCTGTCAGCTGGCTTCCTGTTGAAATAAATCTCCACAAGGTTCGATCTTTTTGTTTTTGATAATCAAGAGAAAAAAAAACCAGTCTTTCCTTTCTTTCTTTTTTGAAACTGGAGAGGTATTCTAGTTTAAACGCTCCGAGTAGATTCGAATTAGTGATCTTTCAAGGAATCCTACCTTGAAGTTCTTAGTCAGTTTTTCCTACTTGTGTGGATAATGAAATCAACAAAAGGGTTGTTCTGTAATTGGAAAAGTTTGTTACCATGAGTAATTTGTTAAACTTTATTATTTTGAGAGATACATTTGAGAGAACAAATTTATGAGAAAGAATTAAGGTTTTGAGTTTGTCCTTCTTCCTTCTCTTTTTTTGTATTAGAGAATATGCAAATTTAGTAAATTGTCTCCAAAAGTGGATATAAGATATCATTTTGAATTATTATAATTTTTGTCCCCTCCTTATTCTACTATCTTCAAGAGCAAATTTGAGTTTGAATTGAATTTGAAGATCTTCCAGTTAGAAGTCCAAGCCTATTGGGAAACAAGAAGAAGTTAAGAATTGGACTAAAAGAATAGAACATTGAACTATTTGTTCATATATACTAAAAATATTGATTTTTTTTTTTTTTTTTTGTTGTTGTTTGTTATTTGTGTGTGTTGTGAAGGTGATGACTAATGGAAGATTCAAAAGTGTGAAGCATAGAGTATTGAGAAACAGGTTGAAGTCAAGAATTTCAATGATATATTTTGGTGGGCCACCCTTGAGTGAAAAGATAGCTCCTTTCCCTTCCCTTATGAGAGGAGAGGAAAGTTTGTACAAAGAGTTTACTTGGTTTGAGTACAAAAGATCAGCTTACAACTCCAGGTTGGCAGATAACAGGCTTGTGCACTTTGAAAGAATTGCAGCCTCATAATTCTTCAACATCAAAATTTGCCCCTCCATTTCTTGATATTTTCAAACATACTCCCTCTCTCTTACCCTTTTTCTCTTCTTTTTTACCCTTTCCTGTTAGATTCCAAAATTAGGGTTTTTTTTTTTCTTCTCAATGTTTGGATAGTTATTTGGTTTGTATTAATTTTGCTCCCTTTCTCTCTTGTTTAACATAGTTTATTTTCCTTGTAAGTACACTATCTTTTCTTTTATAATACAAAGTCTACCATTTTTTTTTCCTTTTTTATGAGATAAAGATACACATATCTAAATTGGTTAATTTATTAAAACTAATAAAACAATCATATAAGAGAGTGAATTTAAAATTGAAAGAGGAATTTTTTTCAAAAAATTATACCATTAAAAATTCTAAATTAAGAATAATTTCAAAGTTAAATATTGATTTTTATATCTCAAAAAAAGAAAAAAATTATTGATTTTCAAAAGCGCTCTTAGCATTTGGAAAAAATCGTTAATTTACGTGTGTAGACTTATATTTTATCTATTAAATTTTATGTCATAAGTGTATCAATGTAGGCACCTCAATTCAAAATTATCCCTCCATCAATTATCACATACGTGTATGCTTCTTAAAATATCCAAACATTCCATTAAAAATTATCATTTATTTGAAATGAAAGGTATTTTTTTACAGTTGAAATAAGGTTTAAATTAATTCATTAGGAAAAGTTTAAAATTTTAATATATATATATATTGTTTCCAAACAAAAAAAAATCATAAATTAATTTATTAGACAAAAAAATTCTTTTATTATTATTATTATTATTATTTTTGTAATTATGAGTTGTGAAAACAATGGAACTTTCTGGTGTTTGTATATATATTGTAACAAGCGTGTGAGTTGATGTCTCGAGATGTCTATTTTTGAAAATCTCGATGTCTCATAAGTAATAGCCAATACGTGAGTGATGTGAAAATTTGTCTCAATTGAAGCACAATATTTAATTTAAAACTTAAGAAATAAAAGTATGTACCTTCTTTTTAGAGTAAATTATATAGCCGAGTTTAATAATTATTTCGTTTTTATATTTTTATTTTGGGTTTTAATTTTTTAAAAACAGATTTATTTGATAATTAATTTTGATTTTTATTTTTAAAATATGAAGAGAATTTTAAAAACTAAAAAAAGTAGCTTTTAATTTTTTTTTTTTAAACAGCTAAAAAAAAATTGAATGGCAAATTTAAGATTTATTAGATCGATAGTGTTCTAAAATAATCTTATTTTTTATTAAATATTTAAAACAATAAATTTTGATTAAAAAAACAATAAATTTTGATTAAAAAAACAATAAATTTTGATTTAAAAAAAAAACAAAAGTGGTTATCAAACCTATTTTTAGTTAAAAAAAAAAAAAAGAAGTTATATTTAATTTTTATTTTTTAAAACAAAAATAAAAAATTTAAAATAAAAAACCAAAAACTAAAAATAAAATAGTTATCAAAATGGGCCACTAGTAATTTGCTTTTGATTCGATATTTGAATTGGTCCAAGATTTTCCATGAAATTATTTTTTTATTTTCCATGAAATTATTTTTTTAGAAAGATTACTCTCTCAATTTGAACCCAAGGGATAAAGATCATGTTTTGTAAGGTTCAAAGATGAATCCTTTTCCATGTGTTAAATTTAACCCCTCTCTCTATATCTCTATATGTATATATGTGTGTATATATATACACCCCAAGATTTTTTTATGACATTTGAAAATCACACTTCGTTTAACCAACTACTTTGTTAATCATAAAAGTTGAGAATAACCTAATCTTTCGAAGCGGCTACATTCTGGTCAATTTTCACAAGTAAGAGTGTGATCATACAATTAAGAAAAAAAAAAATTAAGGTCAAATTATATCAAATGCAAGTCCTTCGTGCTTTGGTCTTAACCGCATTGGAGTACCCAAGACTCCAACTAGAACGATCCATAAACTACTGTTTTCCTTAATTAAAACTTTTTTTTTTTTATAAATTTTAAGAGATAATTCGACGTCCAACTTGACGATGGGAGGTAATCTCAAATTGATATTAATACACATATATATTACAAAATTATTGTTTTTGTCTGTCAACCTTATATATTGAACTATTGAAATTGATGATGGACCTAAAGATTTAGACTTTAGAAGAAAATAATTATAATCTGATAGCTACATTCTAATCAATGGGAAATTAAGAAATTTGGAGGGGTTGTATTTGGGTCAAAAAAGAAAACTCTCTTTCTCTCTCTTATGAGCGTAGCAATTTAGGAGTCAAATTTAGACTTTGTTTTGGGGTTTCTTCCAAAAAGCTAATTTGGTCAACAAAATGAAAATAAGTGCATTTTAACACTTTGAGATAACTATTAAAACAAAGGGGCTGCCCTTCACGTGACTATAAATGTCTTAGCTCAATCAAAACACTTAAACAAATATCCTTTCAAATCCACAATAATACCTCCATCATATGAATCCAAAATCTTTTGCATAAATCAATGTTGGGATCATTTTGATTTTATATTACTTCTGAAGTTTGACGATGCATTCTTTTCCTTTAAAAATAATAATAATAATAAATAACTAGTTCATTTATCCGACCACCAAGATTCACTTTTCACTTTATATAATATATTTTGTTCGTGATTTATGTTCTAGCATTTTTCTCTCTCTCCCTTCTTTTTTAGTACAAAAAATACCAGAGTAAAAAATTTAAAACGTTGAATCATGCTCGTGTTGGTCTCTCTCTCTATCTCTCTTTTTTATACTCCCTCCTCATGCCATCTTTCAAGAATAGAAACCAAAAAAATTAAATTTGCATCTAAATATTCATTCATTTAAGACTGAATTAAAAAAAAATATCAAAAAGAAAAATGAAATAAGAAAAGTAATAAATGAGGAAAGGTTTAAGATTTGCTTTTTAAAAAAAGTTAGAAGATTAAAAATGTAATCATCTATTATTAGGGGTTTTTTTTTGGAATGGAAAATGAAGGGAGGAAAATTAATGGCATCGCACGCACACGGAATAACCTAAACAAACCAAACTAAAACCAAACACATTGAGACGCCGATGTTTCCGCGTGGTCTCTCCCTTTTTCTTTTCCCATATACCGCTCTCCTCATTATTATATTATTATTTTTTTGTCCACAAAACGTGTTTGTCTTCTCTCTTTTTTTTTTTCCTCTCTTGCCTCAAAAAAAAAAAAAAAAAAAAAAAAAATCGAAGATGGATGACAACACGGAGTGAAAAATGACATTATTGTTGATTTCAAAAAAAGAACGAAATTTTTTTTATAAAAAAAAGTCGAGCAGCAACGATAAAATGTACTACTAGCATTGACCCGCTTGAATTTGATAAATTTAAAGTAAAGGACTAGGTCAAGAAATTTGTGGTCATGGATGATTGAAGGGTATGTTATAGTCATAAAAGTTCAATTATGTTTTATATTTACTTTTTCGTTAAATTAATAGTTTGATATTTAATGTTTCATTTGATAGTCGTTTCGTTTTTTTATTTTTAACGAAAAAGTAAATATAAAACTTATAATTGAATATAAAACATTAAATTAATAGTTCAATTATGTTTAACTTTTTTAAAACAATTTTGTTTGATAATCAACTTTTGTTTTTGTTTTTAAAATTTTAACCTTTAAAAAAAAAAAAAAAGCTTTTAAAAACCAGTTTTTTTTTTTTTTGAAAAAATGCTACAAAAATGGTAAAATACATTACAAGTAAAGTTCGAATCAGCAAATTTGAGGTTTATTAGATCAATCATATTTTTAAATAGTTTTGTTTTATTTTATTTAATATTAAAAATAATAATTTTTAATTTAAAAAAAAAAACAAAAACAGTTATTAAACATATTTTTAGTTTTTAATTTTTAAAAAACAAAAAATAGTTATCAAACATGCATGATTTTTATTTTCTAAAACCGAAAAATAAAAGCTAAAAATAAAAAATAAAAAATAAAAAACAAAATAGTTATCAAATGAGACCTAAAATTTATATTTGTGCTTATTTGATTCTTAAACTTTAATTTGTACCAAATACACTCAATATTACATTATAAGTTTAATGTTTCAACTTTGAAGATAATGGTTCTTCAACTTTTTAAGTGTCTAATAGATATTTAACCTTTGAATTTTATGTTGAAGAATCTTCAAAATTGTGTAGTATAAGTTTTTGGCAAGAAAAAAAAATCTCTAAAATTTTATGTTTAATGAATTTCTAAGAAATTATGCTTGGATTATGTAAAAGAATGCAAGGTGTCTACTCGGTCTGTGCCTAAAATGTTGAACTTGGTAATGAATGGATTAGTTTAATCCTAAGTTGATTAGGCAAAACTGGACAGTTGGTTAGGTATTTTTTTTTGAAACAAGGTAACCACGCCGTTTCTAGGCCAGACACCAAAGACATAGGAAGAGTAATATTATAGGTGAGTCTCGAACTGAAATCTTGAGAGGAACATACTTTCACCGATTGCAAAATTGGGCAATTGGTTAGGTTAATATGTTGTTTTGGTTGTGGTATCCTCATATCATACAAGTATAAAGTTTCTAATGAACGAAGGATGTATCTACTCCAAACGAATGATGAATCTACTCCGCCGATAACGCCCTGTCAACCCAGACTTCATTCGACGTACAGTCCCTAGGGGAAATTCTGTCCCCGGCTTCTTCACTACGAACGCCGGACCGGAGGGGTGAGGGTGAACAGAAGCCAGAGCTTGCTCATCACTCCCAAATGATTAATAATGAACTATCATGATTTCACTTACATTTCCTTCCGCATGGTATAATTATGCATCCCTTTTCTCGTTAATGTGGTAGAAAAAAGTGGTTATTATAATTAATTTAGAACGGTTTTGTGCAAAAAAGAACCTTGAATGAAACCATGTAAATGTGCAGAAAAAGGAATGGATTTAATCTTTTAGAATAAACAACTTTTTTTTCCTTTTGAAGAAGGATGCAATATAGTAATTAAGAGATAGTTGAATAAAAACATTGATAGGACAAGATTATAACATAAAAGGATATGAAAATTCCATTCACACTGGAGGGAGAGAACTTTACATATAGACCATACATTATAGGGGGCACTAGAAAGAACTGTAAACTTCCACAAGTTAAGCAAACTGAAGTAAGATTTCAATAATTGGAAGAAAAAAAAATGTCATCCATGAACATGAATGAATCAGCCAAATTTAAATTCACAGAAAGAATTTGTATTCCATTTTTACCCTTCTTTTTTAAATCTTTTTTCGCCCGAGGGGCTGGGGGAAAGGAGTCGCTGTCTTCACCTTCGAACAAATATCACAACACTCTTTGTGCGTGTTTTCTTGCTCACAGCTCGGATATGCCATCAATGCCCGGACAGCTACATTGTTATTGGCTATAACCAATGTTCAAGTTTAATATGATCACAATCATTGCTGCCAAGAGTGCCCAGGCCCGATAGACACTTCCCGAGCCTCTGCTAAAGAAACAGCCATGGCTAGCATCATCTGCTCCTCAAAATTCTGAGGAATGATGGGTGTTGTTGCTTGATTTCCACCATCCATTGCATTGGTTGTGGGTAAAGCACAGTCGGTATCATGATCCTCAGTCAAGTCCGAGGTTGCATAGCTTGTCCCAGCTTCACCTTCTTCTGAATGATCACCAAGATTCCATTCTCTATTTCTAGTTAAGATCATCCTACAATCCGGTATCGTGTCGATAGAGACTTGTGCAGGTGGATAATTTTCTAGGTTGATCGAAACTTGTGCGGGTGGATAGTTTTCTACATTCGCATTAGTCCTGTCGTAGAATTCGGCGGCTCCATGTAGCATATTGAAGACGGGTGAGTCTCCATTTGCGCAAGTGGACGACGGCCCCCGGTCCATCTGCTGCTGCTCTGCAAGAGCAGCTATGGCACAAGCAAGGCCACCAGATGGGGATGATGATGATCCAGCTAATGGAATGGTGGCTGGAGAGACATATCGACCTTCGGTTGCATATTGAACGGAAGAAGCTGCCTCGGTGTAAACTAGACCTTTATGCTTCCCTTTCTCCTGAAAATTTCAATTTTTACACAGTTTAATGGAAGTACGGATGAACAAAACCATTCTACAGCCAACTCAAATGTGAAAGGGATAGGAGGCAGGCCATCAAAGCATACAAAAATCATTAGGTGTCTTTTTCCTCAACCCTGCTCTCTCTCTCTCTCTCTCTCTCTCTCTCTCTCTCGTGTGTGTTTGTGGTGGGGGGAGGGGGGGTCAAAACTAGAAATGCTCATATAATATAATACAATAATTAGAGAAACAGAAAATCATCCATCTTTCTGTTACTGTTAACTGTTCAGCAATCTACCCCCCTCCCCCAACAAGAGAAGCACCAACAGACAGCACACACCGAGCTCTTTCCCCTGCCCTGTTCATACTTCAATCATTGGCGACTCCTGTCGAAGAAAGGAGTGAAAGAACGATGAGGCGGTATCCTCTTTGAGTTTGGTCATAGCTGGGGAAGCTTGATGGTACGCTTTTCCATGATTGTGGACCATCCAATAGCTGGGGAAGCTTGATGGTACGCTTTTCCATGATTGTGGACCATCCAATAAGAAAAAACTCGTACGTAGTAATTGAAACTTCACGAGAGAAGGTCATCAAACTCATTGGAACATCATTGTGGAAGTTAATGTCCCTTCGTCATAATGAATGATATAAGAAATAGAGCTTTCATTTAAGACAACGGAGAGAATACAAAGGATGGATGGAGACCTCTTTTGTAGTGAGCTTCCTGTATTTTGTAGGTTCCTTTTGTGGTGGGGTTTCTATTTTTGTTTTGTATTACCTGTTTGTATTCATTAAATTGTCTTAATAAAAATTTGGTTTTCCATACAAAAACAAAAAAAGAAGGCAATGCACAAGGAAAATGGAAAGAAAAGAACGTTCAGTCGAAAAGGCTCCCGTACACAGAAACCAAACTATAGATTACAAAAAGTGGTTTCAGTTGTTGAGGATATTGGGGATAGTCACAGAACTACTCCCAAGACACATACACCAAAAGATAGTTATGAACTATCTTCGGTTACAACTCCATCATTGGAGTAAATTGAGCGTTGTGATTGTTCGGGGCCACGGAAGATACCGCCTGACCTTACAATATTTAGATGTCAAGGAATCCCGTAGAAAATTAATTTTTTAAGTAGGTGATCACCATGGATTGAACCCATTACCTCTCCCCAAGACCCTTTTGACCACGAGGCCACTCAAATAGTCCTCATATTATGACTAATTGTATCAAACTAATAGGTCTCTAAGGTGTCATAAAAAATACGAGATGAGAGTGCCAACAAAAGTATAGAGAATTCCACATCAGGTACAAGAAAAACAAGAAAAGTTCTACCATAAATTGGTGAGTTATTTACCTGAATTGAGAGCCAGATTGCTTCCATGACCATTATGTCCTCAAGATCCAGATCAAATTCATCATCCCTGAAATTTGAAAAAAAGAAGTTTTTAGTTTCCAGCATGCAAAACCAGCCATATCATAAAAGTAGGAACACAAACAAATATAGCTCCGACACGTTAAACATTAAACCTCATCTATGAAAACATGACATCACATCAGTCAGAAGACCACTAACCAAATTTATCCGCAATTACAAAAATTAGTCTTAAAAAATATGCTTTGAGCAGATGCACTCATGTCTCATGTACCCTCACAGGTCCAAAAGAAAATGCCTTCCAAAGACCTTAATGAAAACATTTCTATATCAAAATAATACTAATACCATTTAGAACCAATTCTTTCTGATAAAAATAAAAAATAAAAAATAAATAAAATAAAATAACGCAAGGCTTGATATTATTTATTTGTTTATTTTTCACAAGGCTTGATATTATTATTAGCTAAAAGAATGAAATTCTAATGATTTCCAACAACATTTGAAGTTCGTTTGGAACTGACTTTCCAATTGAAGTGGTAAAGAAAACTCAAATGTTTTAGGTTAGAAAACACTTTGTCTTTTACTCATCTGACGTGCTTTCTCCATATGGAACAAACTCTTCTGCCACCCTAAGGATATATTTTTTTTTTGTTTACATTCGTTAAATGAAAGAGTTACAAATGGAGAAAAAGAAGGTCATTAACGCCAGTTACAATATGGAGAAGGAAGTTTGAGGAGGAAGAAGAAGCAAGGCCTAATACTCTATTACAAAAAGACTTGGAAATCATGTTGGACCACTGGTGTGAACCGGTCCGGTCCAACAAGAAGCACCAGTTCAGGTCAAGTGCCGATCTGATTCGATCCAGATGGCTTGAACCGGCTTTGGACCAATACAATCCAAATTAGGGTTTCCCCTCTTTAACATTGCAGATGAGGGTCCAATTGAATTGCCACAGATATTGTCATTTCATGGACCTAGGATGAATACAATCCCTCACCTCCAATAAACGAAATGGCTCTCTCACCTCTCTCTTCTCTCTCATCTCAATCCCTCCCATCTACCTTCCAACCATGAAACCAGCCATCTTCTCTGATGGAAGAGCGCGCTCTACTACGAGAAATGAACCCTCCAACCAAATACCCGCGTAAAGCAGACATTGAACGCAAGACCTACACACTGGATATAGATGGCAAATACAAGGGTTCCAGAGTCGAGATTATAGAATCCACGAAAGACAGAGCATTCCTTATTTCCATCCACTGGTCTTCTCTAAAGTGGATCTCTTCTACGTTTGCAACCTTACTTAATGTGTCCTTCAACCACAAATTTTTCAAGGGAGAAAGAACTGATGACTACACACTTTGGGTGGAGAAAACCAGTAATAAGAATGGATACCTGGCTGAGCTCACAAAGTTGGTCATACCAGTGTGTGAGAATAGATGGGGTTGGAGCCACTTTTATACTCTTCTGCAAGGTTCTACTAATCCAAAACCTCTCTGTGCAATAAAAGAGCCACCTACCACGAACCCATCATTATTCCCCATAGAGCAAAAGGGTAAACAACCTCTTTCATTACCAAACCAGGGTGGGAACAAGCCATTATAGCAGACCAATCTTCCCTTTGTTATTAATGAACCTCCCATTACACAAGCGGCCCCATATAAGTCTGCCCTACTTAAGACAAAGCAATCGTTCATCCTTCGCAACCAAAAGAGAAGAATAGAGGAGAATAGACACAAAAAAGCTGAGTGGGTGGTTCGACCCATTTCTGCTCCCGGCATTAACAAGGAGATGCACCCCAAGGAGGTTCCTGTTCACCAAAAACCCAACACCTCTCGACAACAGTTTAAGGGTGACTGGATCGACCATGATATTCTTCTCCAAAAAAACACCTCTGTATCTGAAAGATGGTGACCCCTTCTACAATGCAGAATTTGGCCTAGCAGAGGTTGCCAGAATCCACGTCGTACACTCGTCGGAGGAACAAGAACCACTGAACATTTCACCGGTTATGACAGAACAGGGATTGACAGATAGTTCGGCGAACTTGATGTTTTTGCAGACAGATGGACCACCCTTAAAGATTGTTCCATGGAGCCTTGCGCCGGAACAGAGCATTGATGGTAAGGTGGGGCCCCCTTGTTCTCAAGGTATGCATCTAATCCCAATTTTGCCCTCAAATCCTGGTCCTTTCTCTCATGTTGGCCTTTTATCCACTGGTCAACGATCATTGGGACCCAACCATCTTATCCGCCTACTATCCATCGTTCTCTCTCTGCCCCCAATCTACCCGAGCCATCACTGGTTTTTACCAAACCAAAAACACCCATCACCATCAACCACAAGAACTCCTACTTTATTCCTGGCACCAAACTATCTACCAACCTTGTTTCTCTGCACACTTTCGAAACTGAGAACTATATCTCTTCACCATACCCATCCTTTCCTATCTCTCTACATTTCGAACCATCCCCTCTCCAAATATCCTACCCACCCCAATTCACAGAAACCCATTCATATTACCAAAACAAGCCCAGACACCACAAATTCGACCCATCCATTCACCCATCAGCCTACCTTGAAATTTTCATTCCTTGGCTGCGTACCATGGGACTAGGCGGCATCGCTCCTTTACCGACGAAACTCACTAAGCAAATGAAAGAGAATAGAAGGAAAGACAAAATGTTTAGCTTGATTAACAAACTCTCTGCTAGATTCAATGATAGTGATGAACAAGCAAAATCCAACATGGTCAAGCCGATGGATTCTTTATGAATTTGCTATCTTGGAATGTTTGTGGACTTGGATGCACAGATAAGAGGGCTATGATGAAAAGTTTGATCATGAAACACAACCCATCCATCGTCATTTTACAAGAAACCAAGCGAGCCGCCATTGATAGAAACTTCATTAAGTCTATTTGGAGTACCAGAGATATAACCTGGACTGCTTTTGACCCTATTGGATCGGCTGGGGGCATTCTTATTATGTGGAATGAGCCATCTTTCAAAACATCTGTCATTAAAAAAGGTACCTTTTCCCTCACTATTTTTTTTTCAATGGCCGACGGATTTTCTTTTTGGCTATCTGGTATTTATGGTCCATCCAGCACAGATGTTTCTCCTAGCTACTGGACAGAGCTTGATAAGCTATCTCAAGATTGTACAGGTCCATGGATATTAGGAGGGGACTTCAACACCATTAGATGGACTAATGAGAAATCAGTTTATCGCAACCCCACTCCTGATATGAAGAGCTTCAACGACTTCATATTGAAGTCATCACTAATTGACATTCAACTGGCTAATGGTACTTACACATGGTCGGATTTTCGTGTCTCCCCTACAATGTCTAGACTTGACAGATTTCTGATTAATGAAGATTTCCAGTTACACTTCAAAGATCTTGCTGCTAAGAGACTAGAAAGGCCCACATCCGATCATTTCCCCATCATGCTCTTTATTGGCAAATTACAGTGGGGTCCCTCCCCTTTCGATTCCACAATATGTGGCTTGAACATCAAGATTTTATACCTATGCTGGAATATTGGTGGCACAACACTCCCTTGAGAGGTTGGCCTGGTCATGGCTTCATTCAAAAGCTTAAAGAATTCAAAGTGATTGTCAAGAAATAGAACAAAGTCACATTTGGAAACAATATTGATAAGAAGGACCAACTCACTCTCGAATTAGCGTTGCTTGATGATATTTCCATCTGATCCAGATTGAACAGAGAGCTTCCATCAAGGCTCAATTGGTTGCTATTGCAGTCAAAGAAGAATCATTGTGGAGACAAAGGTGTAAATCTATTTGGCTAGAGTTTGATGACGAAAATTCAAGCCTTTTCCACATAATTGTGGCTGCTAGAAGGAGGAAAACTGCCATTGTGGAACTTTTAACTAGTAGTGGTGATAGCATTATTACCGACTCTGAGATTGAGAGTGCCTTCATTGATTTCTACTCCAAACATGGAAGCTCTGCTACTCTCCCTTTTAATATTGATTGGAATCCGATTAATAACAACCAAGCTAAAGATTTGGAAAGACTGTTTAGTGAAAGATATTGGAGGCTATCAAAGATCTTGGGACTAACAAAACTCCGGGTCCTGACGGTTTCACTGCTGAATTCTACAAAAAATCATGGAACATTCTTAAACAAGACATTAAGAGAGTGTTCCATGAGTTTTTCAAGAATGGAATAGTGAACCCTAGTGTCAATGAAACATATATCTGCCTCATTCCTAAGAAGATTGATTCTCACCGTGTATCTGGCTATCGGCCTATTAGCCTTATATCTTGCCTTTACAAAACCATTGCTAGAGTGCTCTCTCAACGTCTCAAAAAAGTTCTCCCATATACTATATCGAAGTATCAATCAGCATTTGTTGAGGGCAGGCAGATCCTTGATGTAATCCTTATTGCTAATGAAGTTATTGATGAAGGTTTTCGTAAGAAACAACAGGGGATGGTTATCAAACTTGACATCGAGAAGGCATTCGACACTGTGGATTGGGAGTTCCTCGATCTTGTTCTCAAGACAAAGGGGTTTGGTGAAAAATGGAGAAACTGGATACAGGGATGCATCTCCTCCGCTAATTTTTCCATCATCATTAATGGTAAACCAAGAGGTAAAATTAGAGCATCCCGTGGATTGAGAAAGGGAGATCCCCCTTCACCTTTCCTTTCAACTATGATTACTGATGTCTTAAGCAGAATGCTCAAAAAAGGAAAGGAAAAAGGCAACATAACAGGACTCAAGGTGGGCCAAATCCACATCTCTCACCTTCTATTTGCTAATGATACTCTTCTATTTTCTACTTATGATCTAAATGCTATTGATGAGCTCTTCAAGACTATCAAGACATTTGAGACATTATGGGCCTCAGAATCAATGTACACAAATCTGAGCTACTTGGTGTTAACGTGGACAATAATGATATCCAACTACTAGCTGCTAAATACGGCTGCAAGGCTTCAAAGCGGCCTACAACTTACCTCGGTATGCCTCTTATGGGAACCCCAGGTCTTTCTCCTTTTGGAGCCCATTTATTGAGAAAGTTGAAAAGAAGATTCTATCATGGAAGAATGCTTATATATCCAAAGGGGGCAGACTCACTCTTATACAAGCTACATTATCAAACCTCCCTACATACTTTATGTCTATCTATAAGATGCCATCTAGAGTGATATCTACTTCGGAGAGCCTTTACAGAAATCATCTTTGGAGAGGTTCTAGTAATTATAAAGGCATGCATCTTGTTAAGTGGAAGGACACGGCTCTTCCTCTTGGGGGTGTTGGATTACAAAAAATTAAAATTAGAAACGAAGCACTGATGGCAAAATGGAACTGGAGATTCGGTAAGGAAAAATCTACTTTATGGAGAAGGATTGTCGCGGCTAAATATGGTACTAATCCGGGAGGTAATTCGACAAAGATGATTAAATCGGCATCCTGTAAAGGGCCTTGGAAGAACATAGCGGCTCTCTCTCCCCTCATTATGGATAGAGTCATTCACAAAATCGAGGAGGGATCATACACACTTCTATGGAAGGATAAATGGCTCAACAATGCTACACTGTCACACCAATTCCCTCTGCTTTTTGCCCTTTCTAATAAGAAAGATATTATTGTGAAAGACGCATGGATGGTGAACTCCTCCTCTTGAAACTACGTCTTAGACCTTAAAGATGACGAAATTAATGAAGCTTGCTTGCTCTAACTTGATGACGGGGGTTAATCCATTGACTGGGGGTGATGATACTCTTATATGGAGGCTGGAGGAAAATGGACTCTTCTCGATAAAATCTCTTATTTTGGATCTGCAAGGGTTATCTGACGTGCCTATTGAGAACATTTACGAGACTATTTGGAAAGGCAAATACCCTAAGAAGATTAAATTCTTTCTTTGGGAGCTTCTCAAGAAGGCCATCAACACCAATGACATATTGCAAAGACGGATACCATCTATGTGCCTCACACCAAATTGGTGTTCTATTTGCAAATATTCGAGTGAATCTCAACATCTTTTCATAAACTGCACCTATGCTACTTATTTTTGGGATTATTTGCGTGAAAGCTTCTCTTGGCCAATTGTGCTCCCCGGTGATACCCACTCACTTCTTTTCTCTATTGTTGTATCCTGGTGTAAGAAATCTCCACTTTTCTTTTATCATAGCTATGACTCTTTATTGAATAGTTGGAGATCCCTTTTGTAAATGGCTCTTGCCATATAATTTCATATTTATAATGAAATTGTTTCTTATTAAAAAAAAAGAATTGCAACAGACAACCGGTAATGATCGGCAGTGCTTCGAGTGAGGAGAGAAAGGTTGTCGGGGTAGTGAATCGCCACAGCCCTAAGGATTTTTCTTTAAAAATAAGGAAACTATGTGAACAGTAGCAATCCTAAGGTTGATCTGGGTAGTGAGGGAAAAAAAACTGATAAAAAATGCAAGAAAAAGGGAAAATGTGAAAAATAAGTCAATAGTGTAGCTACCCCACACTTCTTCCTAATCTCTCAATCTATCTTCAAAACTCTCTTTCCTTCCAACTCTATCACAATATTTTCACTGCCTTGGACACACCGAATTTGTTAAGGGAAGCACCAGCTCATTCCACAAAAAGCCAAGAGATTCATCCAACGTTTATTAAAGTTGGGGCACTGAATACATGTGGATCTGTCATCTACTTCCTTTTACACAAAATGCATCATCTAAGATACAAATGCGAGATATGATATTTCCTTGAATAATTTGTTCTGTCCAAAATGTAGTTGGTTTTAATCTGACTATATAATTTGTTTCATGAGAAGTCTGAGCGTAAGCTGGCCTGAACATAATGCATCATCTGCTTCCTTTTCATAAATCTAGTTTTTGTGCACTTAAAAAACATCATTGATTACATGCACAAATTTTTGTCCATTCATTTATGATTTTGGACAAAAGGAAGTCGCTGGTGCCTTTTCCTTGTCCCGTGAAAATAGTCAAGTTGGCTCGAACATTCACGAATATAAAAAAAATGCTAAAACAAGATCGTAAATGAAAGTTCTCCCCTCTTTTACTAGACTCCAGATCAGTTTACTGGTGACAATTCCTCCCAGAAAACACCCAAGAGCAAGAGTCTAGTAACTTGATCATATGCATCCCAATAATCTATACTAATTCTAACTAGAATGGATTAGCCACGTTAGTCTCATGCTGAAAGCCTTCATAAAAATCTAAGAATATCAGATGAGTCCTTTAGTTTTTCCTCATTGTCCTTACCCACTAGTGCCCCATTATTGGCACAAAGCTAAGGAAGAGGAATTGCTTCTACCTCCCTTAACTATCACAAAGCTCCTTCCACCAGATGAAAGTGACACATGCAAAACTCTTCATCCTTCCAACATTGGAAGCTAATGATTTCTTTTAAATATCTGTGAGGGTCCGGTTCTAGCTTGCACACACCTTGACTATTCTCATGAAACATACACTCTGACCTTACAACATTTGAATGTCAAAAAAACCCGTAAGAAATTCCTAGGTAAGTGGCCACTATGGATTGAACCAATCACATCTTAGTTACTTCTGACACTCTTGACCACTAGATCATTCCATGATGGTTTTGGAAGTTAATGGTTACATCTCTCGAGTCCTCGCCCTTGACCAACCTTTCAAATATAAGTCCAAGCTTTGTGGAACTTCTCTCTGTTATGGCGAGGTTTGGAAAGAAAATAAGCTTTTATGTCAAACCTGGGTTAGGCATCACTTGACTTCAGTATGATCTTTTTGGGCAGCCAACTCGAACTATATTTGAAATTATTTTCTTCTTTTTTATTATTATTCCAGTAAATTTTGCAAATACAAAGGTTGCCCAGGTGAATATCTAGGCACCACTTGTCCTTGAGAGAGAGAGAGAGCCAGGTGAATTAACACCTTGAATATGTGGAGAACAATTTTATATCGATCTGACTATATAATTTGTTCTGTCCAACATGTAGGTAAGGAAATTAAACAAGTACTCCTTGAGGAATAGTCGTTTTAGAAAAATATATATAAATGACATCTCTTGCTAGTCTGACGTGACCAATCAACTTATAAGTGAAGAACGTCTCTATTCGTGAATGAAAGGTAAGGTAAGCACATTATTGGCAAACCTGTCTATTAATGGACAGAAACACAGTAAGAACAGAATGAATCAAACCTGTTGCTCCTAATAGGGATAGGAGGTGGTGGTGGTCTGATCTCGGTCATACAAGAATCTTGCATGCTAACTATTTCCTCATTTTCACTAGATGATTGGGAAGATGGAACTGCAAAAATAAAGCACATAAAACAACGATAAATATAGCTCAGCAGCTGCAAGAAAAATAATTAAAATACAGAACACCTTAATAATGTAATATCCTACCTAGGAATTAATTTTCTATGAGTTTCCTTGACAACCAAATGTTGTAAGGGTCAGGCGGTGTGGTATGTTCCGTGAGAATAGTCGAGGTGTGCGTAAGCTGGCCAGGACACTCACGAATATTAAAAAAAAAAGTAATATCCTATTCCTACCGGCTGCTGAGATGTCTTCACTATCCTCCACAGTCGTATCAGCATTAGAGGTACTTAATTCATGCCTTTTTTGTATTCTCTCCTCATCATCCTCAAGTTCCTGCTGCCGCATTCTAATCTTTGCTTCTATAACACGTTGTTCTTCCTAAGAAATTTCAATAAATGCTGTTTAATCATGGGTTACAATTGGGGACAGAAGCTTAAGATATCCCTCTGATCCAACAAAAGACTATACCAAATATGACATTATTGATTCTTACAATTTGCTCCAAACTCTTCTCTTCTTTTGATTTCACACCTCGATACTCCACAGCATAATTTGACGTTTTGCAAAAAGGGCACCTCCTCAAGTTAAGATATACAAGCATGCCAGTGATGAAGTAAAGCTTTGACTTACTAAAAAAAAATCATATTATGAATAAGAAGGCATGACAATCATGGTGAAGGATACTGTGTAGGGCGGGTAGAATTTGGAACTTTCATCTGTAGAAAACACTCTGGAAAAAAAAGGAAAGTCAGACGGAATGAAATTCCTATCATAAATCTTTTGTGAACTTTATCTCACTACATGTACCTGTACAAATGCTTTTCATGCAACATCTTGATCGATTCAGACTTGGATAATACTGAGGAAGATAAAGAAAAGGTTACAACTTCTGAAAATAACATTTTAATTCATTACCTTGAAAAAATATAGAAGATGAGAGATATTTAACAAGGAACTTACAAGAAACTTAACAAATAATGAAAAATAAAAGATGTTTAACTTCCTGTGACCGTTCCAAAAAAAGAGAGAGGTGCTTGACTTCATATAACTTTGTAGAGAAATGACAAAGATTTCAAGAATAAATCCTTATCATTTGGCTAATATATGGACTCTACTATCTATTTAGCTCTTTTATGGGTCCATCGTATTTCCCACTTTTGAGATTATGGTCTCTCCCTACTTATTGGACAGTGGAGAACATTTTTGTAACTTGTATCTGGTAACTTGTTTGCGATAGGTCTTATCCTATTCGTTTATCAATGAAGTTTGGTTTCTTATTATATATATATAACATTGTAGACGTTTACAATTCTAATCCACTGGAACCAATGAAGAAGACAATGAAAAAGATGGATACCATCAAGATACAGGAAAAAAAAAACAGAGGTTTTAAAGATCCAAAAGAGATGACAAACCAGAAAACATATAGGGCATTCTTCAAGATCAGAGGCAGATTCTTCATCTCCAGGATAACATGGAGCCAATTTTGATTCAAGTATGAGTTTCCTAAGTTTCTTATGATCCACTTCTTTATGGTTGTAAAGCCCCTGAGGCCTCGTGTACTTCTCATCAACCATTTGTCTCCTCCTTCCTAGCTTATTACCCATGTAAAATGAATTTCCTTGAATTCAATAATTGTTCCAAATCTTGAGCCAAACTAAGCTGATATCAGGCATCAGCAGAAATTTTCTAATGTTTGCTTCTATGCACAAGGAACCACATGAGTTATACTAGTTCCTTGTTCTAACATGTCAACCCTTGAAAGCCTACTTTCACAAACTTCCCTCACGATACGATAGGTTATCCATCTGTGTCAATTTGTGATATTCTTGGAAAAGAAAAGTCCTTAAAAACCTGCATAACATGACAGCAAAGCAAGAAAAGGAAATTTTGAGTACCAGACTCTCTCTTTTCTAAAGAGTGAAAAATTAGTCATCAAATTGCCAAGTTTTATCCAGATAGCACAAGGTTGGGGAATTAAGGTCAGAACCCTGTACCTGTCTTACCATAGCACCACCATTTGAAGAACTATATACATTCTCTTGGCTTGAACTCTCAACCGAACAAAACCAAGCCCTGAGAAAGAAAAAGAAAATATTCTTCAACTCATAATAAAGAACAAAATCCAAACAAAATCATAATGTGCAGAACCCTAATTTTTCCTCCCCCAGTACAATCAGTATCCAAACGACGCAAGAAGCAAAAAAAAAACAAAAAGAATGTACAGCACGAAACATTAGAAACAAAAGAATTGATCAATAACCAATTCCACCCAGCTTGAAAATTGAAATTAATATCAGAAACGAACCCTAAATTCTTCGCATAGAAGCTTTCTGAGCTAAACCCCACAAAATTCCTCGAGGTAAAGAGAAATTCCGATCGAAAGAGAAAGATAAACAAGCAAAACAAACCGACCCACTTCACTAAACAGACTCCCACGGCAAATTATCAAATAAAAAGCACAAGTAATTGCAGAACACCAAAGAAAGAAAAGAAGAAGCAACAAAAGCAACAAACACAGAATTCAGAACACAAAAGAAGAATCAGACACACAGGAATCCATCTTCAAGCACACAAAAGAAGAATCAAACACGAGAAAAACGAGAAGGGGAATGAGAAACCCACCTGAAATTTGAGAGTAAAGAAGACAAAATGTGGAGTGGAAATAGAGAGATAGTCTGTGAAAGAATGAAGACAGAAAGATTTGGTTTGCCACCAAGAAGAGGAACACGATCAGAACCTTCTTTCTCTCAGAGAAAGAGAGACTATATGGGTTGTTGTTGCTGCTTCGGCTTTTGGAAATTCATACAAATACAAGAAGCTAGAAATTTGAGGAAAAATTGAATTGAATTTCAATACAATACTTTGAAAAGAACAAATGGGTTTGTTTGCTTTTGGATTTGATGTTCAGAATCTGACGGGAAATTTTAATATGGACGGATAATTTTTGAGAATTGGATGGGGATCGATGGAAGCAAGGAATGGGCGGTGAAGTGACGAAGCAAGAAAAGAATAATCTTGTAATTCACCACATACATACATACATGTATACATACATACATGTATGATTTTGTATGCATACGTTCTATGTATGTTCATGATGCTCCATCATCATCAGTCATTAGTAATAAAGCGAAAGGAGAGAAGTTGAGTCATCCGACCGTCTTCTTTTTTCCTCCACCATCACGCGCTTCTCTTTGCCTCAGCTGAAGAACAATACTTGAGGGTGGAATTAGAGATGTCGGCGGGGTCGGAGAAGGAGATGTCTACGGGGCGGGGATGGGGACGGGGACGTCATTCTCCGGCCACCTAATTTAATTTCCGTCCTCGAAAAAATTTTCATTTTTTTTCGGGGATCGGGGCGGGAATTTCCGGCAAGATCGAATTTCCCGCGGGGATTTTTTCTTTTTTTTCACATTTTTTAAATATTTTTTTGGATAATACTTTTAAATAATTAGATTTTCTTAAAAAATATCTATAAATTTCAACTATAATGTTAATTATTAAAGAAAAATATTGAATAGATAATTTCATTAATAAATATATTTTTATTTTAAAATTAAAGAGATAAAGTATAAAAAAAAAAATTTTAAAAAAAAAAGTAAACGGGGCGGGGAATCGGGGACGGGGAATACATTCCCCATCCCCGGCCCCGATTAACCCATGGGGAATTTTTCCCCGTTTCCCGGTTAACCGAGGATTTCCCGCCCAATTAAGGGCGGGTCCCTGCGGGGAAAATGGACATCTCTAGATGGAATTCACAGTAAATCACATATTCTTTTTTTTTTTTAAATGATTTTAATTGATGGAGATAGAAATGTTAAAATAGAGAGACAAATGCAAAAAAGTAAAAATATGTAGTTCTAAAAGTGGATAAGTATTTCTATCCACTCTTAGGTAAGTGTTGCTCTTGCCTTGCTGTCTACTTTCTGTTCGAATTTGGGGGGTCTTTTTTATATACAATTTTGGGAGTTTAATTCTTAACTAAATTTTACTTTTTTTTAGACACTAATTTTTACTTTTTAGTTTTAAATATGCTTGATTTTTTTTTTTCTTATTCCAGAGCTTTCAGGAGGTGTTTATGGCAAATGTATGAAAATAGAACAATACTTACTTAAGAATGGTTAAGTAGGTCCACCCTTAGAACCACATGTCTTTATTTATTTAAAAAAATTTAACTTTGATTGATAGAGAGAGAAATGTTGAAATTAAAAATATGTGGTCTAAGAGTGAGTAAGTATTTCCAAAATGTTTACCCACTCTTAGGTAAGTATTGCTCATGAAAATATGGAGAATGAAATAGAAGATTAATTTTATGGAGGTGTTTGGATAAAAAGGTGTAGAGAAGTTAGGGGTTATAATAATAGCCGCCTTTGAATGTGTTTGTTTGTAGATGGATTATAATTAAAAAAAAAAAAATCATTTAGACTTTTGAAGAGAAGTTATAAGAGAGTTTTGTTATTTATGAATGATTTATGTTTTAATTTTTTTAATTTCATCATAATACTTGATATTAATTTTATTTTATATTTTAAAGAATTACATAAAAACTTTTTAAATTAACTAATTTGATGATAATTAGTGAATTGATATGAATTAATGATATTTTTTTAGATATGAATTAGTGATGTTATGTTAGTTGAATACAAATAAATAAAATTTTAGAAATAAAACAAGCTCAACTATGAAATAACATTAATTTCAAATTACCAAGCATATTTTGAAAACATAATTTTATGTAAATGAGAATAAATTTTAATTAACTAGTTCATTATTAAGTAGATAAGAAAACATTGATATAAGCTTTAAAACAAAAAAAAAAAAAAATTCATTATGGTTAATTTTAAATTAATAAATATAATTTTGAAACATCAGATTGATTATAAAATTACCATTAATTTAAATTCCAAAAAATATGTTTGCAAAATATTTAACTAGGTAAACGAAAAACCATTTTCAATTAATTAGTTAAAAAAATTAGGTAGATAAAAAATATAAACAAAAAATAAAATTGATTTTGAAATTAAAAATATATTTAACAATAAGAATTTTAAAAAATGAATTAAAAAAAAATAAAATGAGTAGTTATTTTAAACCCTTATTTTGGTGGAGGAGTTAATTTAACCCATCTACCAAAAGTATGAGTTAAATTAACTACTAGCGACGTGTATGTGCTTTGTTTATGTAAGCGACTGAGTAGGTTATAATAACTCAACTCATGTTTGTCTCACTGTTTATTGTAATCAATGGTTACCTAATCCTGCGTATCTGTTTATCTAAATCTACATGCCTATTTATCTAAACCTTATCAAATGTTATGTAATCTAATATTGAGTACAATTACGTTGGATTAATTGGATGAAGAAAAGGGTGATTAACTCTTGGTCACACTTTTCTTCATCCAATTAATCCAACGTAATGGTACTTAAGATTGTATTACATAACATTTTGAAAAATAATGTTCAACGAATCGAGAACATTGTTCATCGTCTTGCATACGTCTCTATTAAAATAGACTTGAAATACCTCATCGTTTACGCTGTCAAATAGCTCTCATATGCATACATCGTCTTCAATACCTCTCTTTGTACGCCGTCTCAAGATCTGACATTTGAGGAACTTTCATACCCGGATGAAAATAAAAGAAAATATTAGTCTTTTTTTTATAGATAGAACATATTAATCAAAGTGAACCTATAACACAAACATTATAATTGATTTGAGTTTATTTATAATTAAACTATAAATGCATGAACGTTAAGTTGTACATACCTCAAAATAATTTTGATATTTTTTACGAGTTTTAATATTATATACAAAGCATTGTTGCATGTGACTCGAACAAATACTAAAGGACTAA
Source organism: Sechiopsis laciniata (assembly GCA_037833695.1). Lineage (NCBI taxonomy): Eukaryota > Viridiplantae > Streptophyta > Magnoliopsida > Cucurbitales > Cucurbitaceae > Sechiopsis > Sechiopsis laciniata. Next base: position 9,601,451 of record JBBMKA010000022.1, read on the forward strand.
CTCAAACAAAATGTTTGATACACACACACACACACATATATATATATATATTTATTTATTTATTTATTTATTTATTTTCGCAAATAATGGTGTACTTATAATTGCATATTGTACAACTCCCACCTCAAAATATCAAACCTTCTTTTGACGACCTAAGTGCCTTGAGCTACTTTTTAGTCATTAGGGTGTCGTCTGGTTTGTTGCTTACTCAAATGAAATGTATCATATGTGAAACTGGCCTTTTCACCTTGCAAACATCTCTCTTTGACATATGGAAAACTTATTGATGATTCATTTATGTGTCGAAGCATTGTTAAGTGTGTTGCACTACCTAACACGGCAATCATATAACATATATTGTTAATCACTTGAACCAGTTGAATTGGCTGTCATTAGAAAGTTATCAAGTGAGTCTTGTGATACTTATTTGGCATCAAACACTTTGGTCTTTTTATTCAACCATCATATGATTCGATCATTTTGACCTTCTCAAATATTGATCAGGCATAAAATGTTGGTGATCGTAAGTGTGTTGTAGCTTCATGTATGTAATTTTGAAACATTCTTATCTTTTGATCCTCAAATAAGCCAACATCGATTGCTCACTTTAGTACAGAATTTGAGTATTGTGTCCAGCATCAATATAGAGTCTTTGGTTACCAATCTTGCATTCATTTTGTTCAAGATCATGTACTCTATAGTAAGCAGGATTGAATCAATTGCAAATTGCATGGCGAAGTCAATTTCTTACACTTAATACGTCTATATGTAAATGTGGATTACACATCATTTGTATTTTAACCCTTTGGTAAGGTTTAGTTTAACTATGGGTTAGTTCAGAGGTTAGGTTTACTAACCAAATGTGAGATGTGCTAATTGAGCTACTCATTGGGTCTTCTTCATCCTTTGAGAGAGAGAAACCATAGCCACCATTAAAAGCTCTTGAGATTCTTCAATGACAACTATGAACGAGAGATCTCCAGACGAAGGGCTAATTTTCGAACCATTTAAATTCGGTGTGCTATCTCTTCTCCATTTATTCTTCTTTTACTTTTATGTTTGATTCAATTTGTGCCTCTGGTTTTTATGAATATGGAATTTAGTTTCAACATTTTGGTATCAAAGCTGTATTGATTACATTTCTGATGCATTTTGAGTTTTGCTTATGCCGTTATTTGAAATTTTGAGTTTCTGAGAATCAATTGATACTTCTGCTGTGAATTTTCGACGAATTGAAGATTTTGGCTGGGAAATTTCACATTCCGACGCTCTTTTTAATTGAACGTGTGAAATCATTCACTATTTAGGCGACGTTTTGAGATTTCTTAATTGAAATCATTTTGAAAAATGAAAACACAACAGCCATGAAATCGTTTGAAGAATTTTGAACGCAATTTTGTTTTGTGATAAAAATTTCGGTCTCATCGACAAATCATCTGGAAATTAGTGATTACGGCTATTTTGGTTGACTTTAACAAATTTATGGCGATTTAGCCAGTTTTGAGGAGAAGCTCAATTATAGTTCTCATAAATTTATTAAGTACGATAGAAATTTGTTGTCCCTAGCTTAGAAAATTAGGAATGAAGCTTGAGAAGAAGAATTATGAGACCCTGTCTACCAAAAGTAATTCTTGTAAGGGTGAATTTGAAAAACTGTGAAAAATTTAAAAACTTGGATTGTGTGAATTGGCATTTGTCACTCTTTTGACTGGTTTGATTATGATTACTTCCCTTAGAATTTGTAATAGGTTCTCCACCAAATATGAATCATATGATTGATGTCAAGTTGATGAGTTATGAGTTTGACTTTCTTGACATAAATTTGTACACTATTTATGTTTTCCACATTTAGAGATTCTTCTTATTTAGAGGGTATTGCACACAAACAATAGGATGTTCATACTAGTTCAGAGGGTAGTGCTAAGTTTTTAAGAAGAATCAGTTGTGGATATTAGTGGAGAAATCTATTAGTTTTGAAAATTGACTGCAGATGGTTGTTTGAGGTTAATCCTTGTACTTGTCGTTTTGATGCAAGATTATTTGCTTAAGGTTGCATACAAAAAGATGGGATAGATGTTCTTTCTCTAGTTGTATTCTTGCATGGAACCTCACTTGAGGATCTTTATGGCCTTAATTAGTCATTGTGACAGTAATATAACTATTTCATATTTGACTGTGGTTTTGCAAGTTTTTGTTTGATCCTTTTGTATTATGAGGAATAATTTGAAGAAATGAAAGTGGTTATGTTTTCTGGTTTTGTTGGAAGTATTTTATGTGCTATGACATGTTGTCATTCTGATTTAGCACAATTTGTTCGACAGTAACATGAAAATTCTGATTTGACATTTGAAAGCAGCATTTTGAGCATTCAAGTTTGTTCTTGTATACGAAGAGAATATATTTTGATTGAGTAAATATTATATTTATAAATTTGTAATACATGTCTTGTTTTGTTCTTCAACTTTCAATTTTCTAATTTTATTTTTCATACTTTAAAATAAAATAACCTGTCAATTTTTTTTATGATTTTTTTTTCATAAATAGAAAAAAAGGAAAACAAAATTATACCCATATAATTTAAAAAGAACACAATTCAAATATTATAAAAATTGATTCAATAATATTAAGTTTAATAGTCATTCAATCTAGTGAAATTGATGAGAGTGAAGTATCTATTAAGTTGGCACACCACCAAAGTTACTTATATTAAAATTATTGATATTATTAATTAAATTTATTATAAAAACTATCTCGAATGAAAAAAATACACAAATTAAAATTAAAAATCAAAATAAAATAAATCTCAAAATATAAGTACCAAAATATATCAAAAGAAAAAAAAAAAACCATCAAGATTTTTTGGGCTGAAATTATCTTAATATTGGGCCAACAGAGCCCATTTTGGCATCTTACAAAACCCTAATTCAATAGCATATAAAAGAAGCGTAGAATCTTTCAGCAGAACGAAAAGGAGGCGAGTGTCGCATGAGCAGAGTTGCCAACAAACGTCAAGATGCAGATCTTCGTGAAAACCCTCACCGGGAAGACGATTACGTTGGAAGTTGAGTCCAGCGACACCATAGACAATGTCAAAACTAAGATACAGGACAAGGAAGGTTCGTTCTTTTGCCCTATTCATCTGGTTTTTGAAGCGAAATCGTTTTCTTCTTGTTCTTCTCCTTTTCTTTAATCATATTTTGGATTTTTATTATTTTCGGTGCATTTTTCAGGTATTCCCCCGGACCAGCAGAGGCTTATCTTCGCTGGGAAGCAGCTTGAGGATGGGCGAACTCTCGCCGACTACAATATCCAGAAGGGTTGGTGCTACGTTCTTCATTATGTTCAATTCCATGTCTAGAAATATAAATTTATCTGATAAATTTTGAGTAACTAGCTTATTGTTTGTTGAGAAGGTAATCTCGTTTACTGGGTATGGTTTGTTGGTAAATCTTCATTTGCTACTGTATCGTTTTGAGCGTTTTGTAGTTCATGTGGCGTCTGTGAGAATGGAAATTAGGTCTGGAATTTCTGTTCTGACTTCGTTAAATTTAACGTTTCGATCCTTGTAGAGCCCTAGAATGTGTTGAATTAACCAATTAGGATTTCCATTCCTTCGAGTCCTAGAATGTGTTGAATTAACCACCTGGAATAGACGCCTTCCGTGTCTCCATTTCTTCGATGTCTCCTGGTGCCTGGCCTAGGGATGGGCGAGATTACCCTTGTTTCAAAAAAAAATTTAACCAACTAGGAATGTGTTCGAACTTACAGTTACCTAGTCGTGGTGACAATAACAATCTTCCTTAGTTGAGAAGCTACAGAATGTTAGTAGGTCATGAACAATGATTTGATACATAATTTATGGTTAAATTGCATCTCACTGCCATTATTTGTGTTTTTTGCAGAATCAACTCTGCACTTGGTCCTCAGGCTCCGTGGTGGTATTATTGAGCCTTCTCTGATGGCATTAGCTAGGAAGTACAACCAGGACAAGATGATCTGCCGAAAGTAGGCTTCTATATACTTCATTATTTGCATTAAGATGTTTCCTTTCATTATTATTTGCATTAAGATGTCTTCCCGAGTATAGTGGAGCGAAGCTCTGATTTCCCGGTTTCAAAAGAAAAAAAATTTTCTTTAAGATATTTCCTTTCGTTATTCTGTATGGATTATTTGTTGTTATGTCTTGCAATTACACTATACTTGGAGTTGGATGTGTTTGGTGGCTATATACCTTTTCTCTTTCAATTTTGTCACTATTAATTCAATCATCAACTATGTTTATCAACATCCTGCGTCTTTAGAAGCAAAATTGTTACCCTAGAGTTGACAATTACATACATTTGTTGCTATTTCCTTAATCAATATATGAAGTTGATCACATACCATTGAAATTCAGGTGCTATGCTCGTCTGCACCCTCGTGCTGTCAACTGCAGGAAAAAGAAGTGTGGACACAGCAACCAGGTATTTTTTTTACTTGTACTTTTCTGATTCTTTGAAATTTTGTTGCCATTACTTAGCCTGTTTTGGTTAATCATTGATTTGCAGTTGAGGCCTAAGAAGAAGATCAAGTAGACTGTTTATTTTGAGAGAGGAAATCGATGCAGAAGTTTATGTTTTGATAATTTTCTGAAGTGCTTATATTTAGAACTATTTGCTTATACTCATTAGGAGTTTGAATTTTTATGATTTTTGCCTTTTAACATTCTCGAGTAATGGCATGTTTTGTTAATGACGTTTTGAGTAACCAATCTTCAGTTCATCGTATTTCCCATTTCCATTTTATTTTTTCCCTCTTGAAATACTGAGGCAACATATCTAATTACAAATAAGTGCAGACTCCGTGGAAATTTCTTAGGGAATAATTATATTGAAAATCATTCAAGTATATCATTACACGTGTGAAGCTCACTAATGGCAGAGTCCAATTCTGGTGCAGTTGTATGGCCATTCAAACATTAATGAATGAGTTGAGGTATGTAGCCTTTTTCCACTATCATAACATTATACATTTAAAAAAGCTAAAGGTCAGTGAAAAGAAAAGATTAACCTCAAATTGTTTGAAGGTCTAGCTTTCATAAGGCGTATGAGGAATCTCAATCTGTTTGTAGTATTTCTTAGATGCTCTAATGCATCTGTAAGTGATGAACTTCCAATATTTTTATGTTCCTTTTGTAATTTGTATAATCAAAGGATTAATGTGTACTTACTAGCTTCGGCCATCCAAACTCGAACTGGTTTATATGGGAACGAGGATTTTATTTATGTCGTAAATGATTACAAAGCAACTTGCTGTCTGAAGTTACTTGGATTAGTTGATATTCAGTATGTTACAATGATGGCCTGAGACAAGACAATAGTTTCTTTGTGAAATTGTAAAGCCTTGCCAAGGGAATATCATACCTAGGATTTGAATTGTTCTGGAACTCAATCTTATAGTAAAGAACGCACCTAGAGTAATATTAAGACCAATATTTGTGGTCCACTCTCTAGTTTACTCTGGAAGCCTTTCTCATCTCAATATGAGCTTTCCTCTCATCCCCAGAAACTTGGCCCCTCGAAACTGCTAGATGACTGGTAATCAAAGATGACTCCATCATCCGAGTCAAAACCACACCAATTCTCAGATGATTCATACGATCCATTTGAATTCAGAAATTGACATACTTGTTCCTCAGTATGGCTTATATGGTGGCTTCTGCCTTCCAACAACTGTGTCACTTGAAGTCCTTGACCAACTTCTCCATTCTTTTCCAATTCACCTTGTAAGATTTTTTGTTCTGCTTGCCTTGTATACGTGGTTTTTCCGATATCATTGGAATAATAGCCCTCACGAGATCCTTCTTGAACAAGCTCGCTCAGCTTTTGATACTGTTTCAAAAACCAGCAAAGTGAGTAATGAAAATGCTTAGCTATAGAAGAGGGACTAGAGGAAAATGATGGACTTTGGTTGTTACCTGTGAGAGCAAGGCGTTCTTCTCTTCCTGTAAAGTCTTAAACTGAGATGCTAGATTATCATAACTATCTTTGAGGCTCCTGAAATCATTCTCCATCTGCTTGGACTTGCATCTTGCTCTTCTATTCTGAAACCATATAGCAATCTGGCGAGGTTGCAGTCCCAACTCAGTTGCCAACTGCATCTTTTTCCTCGAATCGAGCTTCGAATCCGATGAACAAAATATAGACTCCAGTGACCTGATTTGTTCATCAGTAAACCTTCTTTTGTTCAAGTTGTTGCTCTTTTTCTTCTTCTTCTTGGAAGTTGGGCATGTTTGGAAAGAAGCTACTTCAACGGTGTTGAAATTTGGTATTGTGAAACACTCCTCCTGTCTCTCCATAACTTCTGTTGAAAATACAGGTTACTGATCAGAATATATAGGTGGTAAAAAGAAGTATCAAATGATTTTTTTGAGTTCAATAACGTGTGGCTTTTTCCAGCCCCCAAGTCCTGTGGTTGGCATGCATTATTTTTTCCCTGTACGACATTTTTCTTCATCAAACTCTTTTGCTATAAAGGCTTGGTAAGTTTCAAAAGGGGCAGTACTCTACATGCTTATCCTTTAGCTAGCTTAGCAAGCATTGAACATCTTTTTTCTTTTACTTGGTCACAAATATCGGCTGTTTTGCCAAAATATCATAGTGATGGATTTGAATCAGGGCCTCTAATTATGTTCCAGTACTTTGGTTGTGGGCACCACCAAAAGCTTTGTGAAGAGAGGATAAGTGTTAGGAAGGTAGAGGGAGGGTGGCATCACATAATTGGCTGCAACTGTGGCCTAACATATTATTTACCATCAACCATCATGTAGAGATTTAGTGGTCAAGAGGATCTTAAAACATTAAGAGATGATTAGTTCAATTCATGATGATCACCTACTTATGAAATAATTTTCTACGGTGCAGAAAAAAAAAGTGATTGGGTTTAGGTTATGGGTGCTGTTAGATGGATGGCACGACACGAAGCAGTAAAATTTGGTGATATTGAGTAGTGAGTGTAAGGTAAAAATTGCTTTCATGTATGTTTAATCGAGAGATGGCTTGCACGTCACGGCCCTTTGAGTTCATGATGCTGACTATCTCTATGAATCTAGGCTAGTATGAAGTTGGTCTAGAAAAAGACAAAAGAAAAAGGAAGTTACTTAAGTTTGGTAGGGTCTTGTAGTTGTAGGAAGTGCAAGTGCTTTTGAATTTTTAAGCTTTTCAAGTATTGGGAGAGACGAGGCAACCCACGGGTACACGAATACAAGGTATAGAAAACCAACTCATGGGAAACGGAATGGCGTGTCAAAATAGCTCTCTTTATCCATTATTTTTGCAAATTATTTTTTTAGTACTTAGATTTGATGCCAACATTTTTCAGTAATGTTTTTTTTTCTAGTTTACTTATATACTTATTTTCTTAAAAAAAAAAAGACTTGAAAACAAAAATAATTACTTAAATTTAAAAGGCTAAATTACGAACTATCATGAAAATTTTATTTTAATCGCTAAACTTTCAAATGTTTAATTTTAGTTCTTGAACTTTCCAAATCGTTTAAAAATAGCCTTTGAATTTGAAATAAAACTTAACCAATAATAAAAAAAATGGACGAGGTGGCAAAAAAATATAATAAAAAATTATTACCATCATCTTCATCCATCTAACACATTGTTATGCGATTGGATTGGAAATAATGTGGCACTCTCAGAGCCACAATTTTTTTTTTTCTTTTCTCTTTATGTGTGATTATCAAGGGAGGTGCAGCCATGGCTGCACTCAAACCCTTCTCGGAAATAAAATACTTGTGAAATTGTGTATACCTTCGTTTTCTACAAGCGGTAACTTCTCACTGTAGATTGTGCACGAGCTTAGCCATTACGAAGTTTAAACATTTGTTCCAAAAATCTCAGCCATGCCGTTTCTTTAGATGATCAAAATCTAATCTTTCTACTAAAATCATGCAATAAAACAAAATCCATTGCTTCATGGTCAAGACTGCTCTTGACCTTGTCCCTTTCACATTAAGCAAACTTCTTGCTTCTGTCATACTTGATATCAAGTATGCAGCTTCCCCAAATCTGTTTATGTTCAATACTATGCTCAGAGGCTATTCTAATTGCGAAGATTCAAAACAAGCTTTTGTTATTTTCAATGACTTGAGGAATCAGGACTTTTTGTCTGATGAGTTTCCTTTCATAACAATTCTGAAAGCTTGTGCTCTGTTTTTACCTAACTTAAAAGAAAGGTGTTAGATGGTAATAATTTTTTATTATATTTTTTTGTCACCTCATCCATTTTTTATTATGGTTAAGTTTTATTTTAAATTCAAAGTCTATTTTTAAATTTTTTAGAAGGTTCAAGGATTAAAATCAAATATTTGAAAGTTGAAGGATCAAAATAAAATAAAAATGATAGTTCAAGGATTAAAATTGAATTTTTGAAAATCTAAAGATAAAAATGGAACTTCCATGATAGTTTATGGGCCAAAATGGTATTTTAACCAATTTAAAATTAGTCTAATAATTATTTTAGTCAATTATAATTTATTTAAGTAGCATTTGAAATATAGAGATCAAATTGAATTAGAGCATGAATTTAAAGACTAAAAATGTGCTTTACACAATGTTTCCATTTTCCTTTTCCTTTATGAAATTGCAAGTTTACCTATAAACGAAAATATCCATAATACTAATCATAGAGATAAGGTTAAAGAATGGATGCTGTTGAAAAAATGTGGACATTGTGTCTGATTTTAATTAATACCCTAAATTTAGGGCTGATTTTGTTAGTTGCTCAAGGATACATGTATGGGTGTGGACTTGAAATAGAGAGAGATAAAATAGTAAAAAGAAAAGAAAAGATAAGAAAGTAATGAGGTGGACGGGAAATTGTAATTAGATTGAGAAGGAAGGAACGGTAAAATCCTAAAGAAAGGGGAGCATAATAAGTGGAGGAAAATGGGTTGGTTTTAAAGAATAAGTGGTGGAGGTAGATGGGGCATTGTTTAATTCTAAAAATGAGACACATCCTGTTTTCCCAATGGTTTTCAACAGAAACACAAAAACAACTCAACAAGGGAGAGTGGAAGAAGAAGAAGAAGACAGGAGGCCAAGGGAGGGTTGGAGGTACAGAGAGAAGAAGAGACATTTACAACCAAACTAACCTCCCCCTCCGCGCCTCTCTTCGTCTCCTTATTCCATATGCATCTTCTTCTCATATCCTCCGCGGTGGCCACCCACGTAGAAATAATATTAATCGATGTTCTTCGCATTGTCTTTTCTTGACCCTGCTACCTTAGACCTCACCACCCTCTCCTTCATCGCCCTCCTCCTCATCCTCTCTCTATTGTCCTTATCCTTCATCTTCCACCTCCGTCTCAAGTCCCGCACCTCCCTCCATCTCCAACGCTTCAATTCCCTCTGGACCATTCGGTTCCTCCTTGTGTCGTTCGTGTCGTTGTGGTCTCTCAATGAGCTTCTCCGTCTCTCCTTCTTCCGCCGCCGCTACCTGTACCCGTTCCTCCCCTACATCCCCTCCCTCCACCAATCCACCCTCTGCCAGCTCCACTCGCTGTTCTCCCTCGGCCTCTTCCAGCCCTGCTTCCTCATCACCTTCCTCCTTCTCATCAACGCCTCTTGCTCCTGCTCCTCCTCTTCTTCTTCTTCGATTACTACTACGACTACAAGTCCTTTCCTTCTCCTGAGTTCCACTCCCTTCTTCCTCCTCCACATCCTCATCGTCTTCTACTCCCCCTCCACCTCCCTCCTTCCTTCCTTAACTCAAAGCTACGTCCTCGTCAAACACGACTTCCACGAAACCACCGTCCTCTGCTCCTACCCTCTCCTCGCCTCCCTCACCTTCTCCCTTTTCGCCATCCCTTACCTTCTCGCCTTCTTCTTCTCCTCCTGGAAAGTCGCCTCCCTCGTCATCAACAAGTCCCTCCGCTTTCGTGTCTACGCCCTTGCCTTCTCTGTCATCATCTCCCTCCCTCTTCAGATCCTCTCCCTCTCCCTCTCCCTTCTCTGGTACCCCGACGACCCCGCCTACTCCCTCATTTCTCTCACTGTCTTCCTTACTACCTTCCTATGCGCTGCCGCCGGGGAGGGCATTTTGGTCATTGTTCCCATTGCCGATTCCCTCTCTGCCCACGGCTGGGACCATACCCCCGTCCCTCAAAACCATGACTTCAAGACCACGCCCCATGGCTGATCTCTATATACACTGCCAACCATGACTACCGAATCCAACTTGCCTGCTGCATGGCTTGCATGGCCTAGAAACGAACCTGGTTACTCTAGATATAATGAAGCGAAGTTTCGATTTTTCGATCTCTAAAAAACAAAAATCCAACTCGCTTGCCCATGTTGGTAACAGAGATGATTTACATCAACAGTATGATTTGCTCAGCCGCACTCCAGGACGGTGCTATATATGGTGCTTCAATGCACTGATCAAACTAAGGAGGGCGAGGAGGAGAAAAGTTATGTATAGGTCATTTCGTTTTTTTTTTTTTTTTTTTTTTAACGGAGTCCGAAATTAAATTGTAACTAAAAAGAGTGAAAGAGACGAATTTTTAAGGTTAAGACATTTTGTTGTTTTGTTTTCTTATCGAGTCTTTAAGAAGTCGTATATTATATCGCGTTTTTTAGTTCCAGGATTTTTGGTCGTAAACTAATATTTTAATGTAGATATTTCAATCCATTACTCAAATGAATGTACATATTTGTATTATGCTTGTGTCGAATGTTTCATTTACATTTTTTTTATTTCGAAATCCTGTCATCCCTTTGCTAACTATAGTTTTTAATATAATTAGCATTCAGAAAAGATTTTAAATTAGAAAATTATGTTAACAAATTTGAGAACATATGGGCTCGTGGGGGTAGAGTGGAGTTGATGCATGATTGCTAGTAGGGCAAATTGATTAGTATCCTGCCAATAAGAATTATAGTTCAAAGGTATTAATGTACAAATACAAATCAAGAGGTTATAGGATCAATCCTCACCCGTTATTAAATAAATTAAGAAGTTTGATTAGTGTCATTTACAATTTGATGCCATTTTTTAATTGACAATTTACATTTTTTGTTGAAGATACTCATTTTGTGCTACATTGGAAAGATAAGTAATATTCAGATGATATATGTGTTATTTCTTTTAAAATTAATTGGGTTTGAGATAAAATATCATATTATTTAATATGGTATTAAAACTATATGTAAGATATAGATGTTCATTATAGATTGAACTCATCAATTTCTTAGGGTTATTTTGGGGTAAATTGTCAAAAGGGGTCCATTTGACAAACCATTTGTCAAAATGGGTCTCTTTCGATAATATTTCTCAAAATG
>JBBMKA010000022.1:9625007-9656051 GCA_037833695.1 Sechiopsis laciniata
GCACACATAGAAGATATATCTTTTACAATTCAAATAATAAATACTAATTAAAAGAAAACCCCACACCTACAATCATATATACTTTCAACCTCAAATTTGACTCACTTAATTATTGTCAACAAGAACAATAACTTGATGATATTAGTGTGTACCTTTGATTAGAGAGATCATCAGTTCAAATCCTCTCATTCTAAATATTGTAAGAACTCAAAAAAAAAAAACTCATTTAGTTATTCTTTAGCATTTGTTTGGTAAATGTCTTTTTTATATTTGATAAGCTATGCTTATTATAATTTGAAAAAGAAAGAAATACATAAACACTTCATATTTTAAAATCTAAAAGAACCTATATATAACTAAGAGCCTTTACTTGTAATGTCTTTTTTTTTTCGAAAAAAATGGTTAAAAGTTTCCCTAAAGCCAAAAAAAGGAATAAGTAACGATAGAGATGTCATCTCCATCACTGCCACTAAAATCAATCTCGTCCCTACAAAATTTACTTTTTTTTGGATCTGTTACGTTGAATTTTTCTCTGTTCAATTTTTATTATTTATTTATTTATTGGATAATCATATTACATAATTGCATTTTCTTAAAAAATATCTATCAAGTTTCAACTATATTCTTAATTATTAAGAAAAAATAGTCATTTAAATATATAATTTTACCAAAAAAATATTTTTTTTGTCTAAAAATTAAAGTAATAAAATGAAAAAAAATATTTTTCAATAAAAAATAATAATAAAATAGTAAACGGGACAGGGATTGAAGAAACAGGATGGTAGAATACATTCTCCGTCCTCGATCCCATTTAGCCCACGAGAAAATTTTTTCCCCTTCTCTGGTCCCTTTTCCCGCTCAAATGGGATTCTTTATCCTGTTAGAGAGGTCTCCGCGAAGACCTCGCCTGGAAAAAATGAAATTCTCTAGCCTATCTCATAACTATATCAATAATTAAAATGATATGAGTTTGAATCTCTTCACTATGTTGAAAAGTGAAAAAAAAAAAACATTGAAAAATTAGTTTTTAAAATGACATTATGTTGAATGTGGTACTAGTTTAAGAAAGTAATACAAGTTTTAGTGTAACAATTTAAACGTTTAAAATATTATATGTGTGAGTGTCTTATACATTGACTATTCTTACGAAACAATGAATTGATAGTCATCTTGAATCGAATTTCATGATCTTTTGATTTTTAAAAATCTTTCATAACCACGAAGCCGATTACTTTAAAATGTCAATAATGGCACACGTATAATAAAGTTGAAATCGTCGGTTCTTTTAGAATTCTTATTTCTCAATGTAACCGTTATAATAATTAGCTTTATTAAAAAAGGATAAATTTTAAAGTTCATCATAGGATTCATAGCTTAGTTTATTAAATCTTTGAAATTGCTCCCCACAAGATTATGATTTGTTTTTGTTAAAATTTAGGTTTTTTGGGATGAGGAACATGTCCTTATAACATGTGGAGTCTCATGTATTTCCCTTGTATTAAGGCTAACCCCACTTGGGGTTTCACATTTTGGCCCCATAATTCAAGCTGCCAAACAAAGATTGATGATATAAAACTTTATATTATAACATCAAAATTAAATTAGTTTTCAAACATGCATGGTTTTTAGGGTTGGTGTGTGAAATGGATGTATATAAATATGTTAATTACATTATTAGGATAATTAATTAACATTATCACGTGCACGATTGTGTAGAGAGTGTGATTTTAATTGATATCATATAATTGCAATAATAATTATTGTTTCCTTCATGATGAGCAACCACTTGGGTTGTTCCCACAATCATTTGTTAGATCAAAATTGAACTCTAGAAATCATTTAATCTAATGTTCTTAAGAGAAAAGAATTTTATTCCTTTTATTAATGGCATAAACATGTGTATTATTTTTAAAAATGAAATCAACAAAATATTAACCTCTTAATGATAGGAAAGTCATGAATAGAGAGGTCTATAGAACGGGGAACGTGGGGACAGAAATGACTTTACTATTTCTATCTTCGTGACTCTTTTTAATTCCATCTCGCAAAATGTTAAATTTTGTAGATATGGGGTGAGGATTGTTTTTTTGGATACGAAAGTCATGACTAGAGAAGTTCATAGAACTCACAATTTCATCATTAACACATAAATATCAAACTTCTAAAATACTTTTTTTTTTTTAATTTGGATATTTAATTTTGTAGTCTCTTCGGGCTTGTGTTCTTTTCATTAATAAAATTTATTTCTTTGGATTAAAAAAATAATCAATATTACATTGCAAAAATAATTGTGAAGATGGGTCATTTAACTCATAGAAGTGATTTTCTCAAAAAAAAAAAAAAAAATCTCATAGAAGTGATTTAATTTGACCAAAATAACAATTAGGTTTATAGGTTTGGCGGCAGGCAAGCGCGTTGGATATTTTTTATTTTTATTTTTATTTAATTTTTTATTTTTTTTTCATTTGACGGTGACGCCTTTTCTCAGTGGCTCCGTCACCGCCAACCACCAACCGCCACGCGTGCGGTTTTTTAGACTCTTATTGAGGCCACAACGCGGGTTTTTTCTTTTTCTTTTTTTTTTTTAAAGAAAGAAAAGAAATCAGAATCTGGAAAACAAAAATAAAAAACAAAAATAAAAATTAGAGACGTAAACGTGCACAACGGGACCAATAACGTCTTCCGCGTTGTAACCAACCGCATTATAACGGACGAATGATATTCCTCCACGTTTTATCACATAAAAAAAAAAAAAAAAAAACTTCACGTTTTCTTTTTTCTTTTTTGTCCATCTAAAGGCATCTTAACAATTGAGACGTAGAGATGTTCATTTTTTGACAGAGACAATGCTCCTTCTTAACGAGGTAGGGAACTGGATTCATGATGGGAAAAAAATCCGTGGGTTAAACGGCAATGGAAAATGTACTACACGTTTTATAGGGTTTGTGGTACTCCTCCACTAACGTGTACTTTAAAAAAATTACTCATTTTATTCCTTTAATTTTCAGAAAAAAAAACATTTTCCATGCAATTATCTATTCAAAATAATATTTTTCCTTAATAATTAATAATATAGTAGAAACTTGTAAAAATTTTCTAAGATAATTTAATTATTTGAGATTATTATCTAAAAAATGAAACAAATTGAAGGGAAAAAATTTCTCATGGCAACTCGGCCTGTGAAAAAAACAGTAAATTTCGTGAAGACTCCGATTGATTTTAGTGGTAGAGATGGAGATGGGTGAATTCATTCACAGACCCATGGAAAGACAATTCTTCTAATCCAATTTTTTTTTTTCCGAGAGGCCAAATATGAATTATTTTTAATAGTTCACTTATATATATACATACATATATATATATATATATATGTATATATGTGTGTATATATGTATATATGTGTGTATATATGTATATATGTATATATATATGTATGTATGTGTATATATATGTATGTATGTATGTATGTGTATATATATGTATGTATGTGTATATATATGTATGTATGTATATATGTATGTATATATATATGTATATGTATGTATATATGTATGTATATATATGTATATGTATGTATATATGTATGTATGTATATGTATGTATGTGTATGTATGTGTATAAATATGAATGTATGTGTATATGTATATATATGTATGTATGTATATATATGTATGTATTTATATATATGTATGTATCTATATATATGTAGGTATATAAAAAGTCATAAATTTTAAATTTTTGAGAGACCAACCTATGAATGAAATTTATTTTTATATAAAAAGAAACAATAATTTTTAAATTTTTAGGGACCGTCATCTTATTTAAGATTCTTTTTTGCATTAAACAAATTAATGAATTCAAAATTTTAGAGATCATGACCTAGTAGCCCTAGACATTCATCCTCCACTTATTCATAAGAAATTAAGTATTAAATAAATTTAAATAGTTGGCTACTTTCAATTAAACCTATAATATGTATCCAGTTAGTTCTTCCTCTTATTTCTCCTACTTTAGTATGCCTCACATTTTGGATATTCTCTCTTTTTCTTTGTGTAGTCTATTGCTGTAGACCAAGTCAATTATTGGGTTTAGTTTTACACTTCAACAATTATCATAAAATACACACTTTTTTGTTTTCTCAAGTAAAAGAAGAAGAAAAAATTGAACAATCATAATAATTTTGGGAAACAAATAGAATAAGAAGGTCCCTCTTTCTTTGCTGATCCTACACGTGGTCTCTTCTCCAACAATTTTTTATTTTGACCTTTTTGCCCCTTACTTTTTCCCTTATATATATATTCTTTAATTCCTCTTCCCTTTCCCAACACACCATTCCAAAATCCCATCTGCAGAAAACAAAAAACCCACTCTGTTTTCAAAATTCTCTTTTGTACAAATTCTCCAAAAAGCTAAAATCTTTTTTGTGTTTTTTAAAATCTTTAGTTATGGCTTCAATTGGTTCTTCTTCTTCTACTTGTTCTTCTTCATGGGTCAAATCTGGATTTCCCTCTGTAAATAAAAATTATGCTTTGAAAAACAGAGTTTCCTGTTCTCTTCATACTCCATCCATAATTCAAATTCCCAAGCGTTCTAATACCGCATTTCGATCCCCAGTCAAGACCGCTGTCCCGAAGCCGATACCGGTTTCGAAACCAGCCCCGGATGAGTGGAATTTCTTGCAGCGAGCGGCAGCGGCGGCGTTTGATGCCGTTGAGAATGCTCTGGTTTCTGTTGAAAAGAAGCATTCCTTGCCGAAAACGGCGGACCCTTCAGTTCAAATTGCTGGAAATTTTGCTCCAGTGCCGGAGAAACCGGTTCGAAAGGCATTACCGGTGACCGGGAAGGTTCCCGATAGCATTCGGGGGGTTTACGTCCGAAACGGAGCAAACCCACTTCATGATCCGGTCTCCGGTCACCACTTGTTCGACGGCGACGGAATGGTTCACGCTGTGGAATTTTCCGACGGCGGGAAGGTTAGTTATGCATGCCGGTTCACGGAGACCAACCGGTTGGTTCAGGAACGGGCTTACGGCCGGCCGGTTTTCCCTAAAGCAATCGGCGAACTCCACGGCCACTCCGGCATAGCCCGGTTGATGCTTTTTTACGCTAGAGGATTATTCGGTTTGGTTGATCACAGCAATGGTATTGGAGTTGCGAATGCCGGTTTGGTTTATTTCAATGGTCGGCTTCTCGCCATGTCAGAGGACGATTTACCTTACCAAATCCGGGTCACTCCAACCGGGGATTTGAAAACCGTCGGCCGGTTCGATTTCGACGGGCAATTGAAATCAACCATGATAGCACACCCAAAACTCGACCCAGTTTCCGGCGAGATGTTCGCTTTAAGCTACGACGTAATTCAAAAGCCATATTTGAAATACTTCAAATTCTCGCCGGAGGGTAAGAAATCGCCGGACGTCGAAATTCCTCTGCCACAGCCGACGATGATGCACGACTTCGCAATTACAGAGAAATTCGTGGTAATTCCAGATCAACAAGTGGTTTTCAAGTTGCCGGAGATGATCTCCGGCGGATCTCCGGTGATCTACGACAAAGAAAAAACCTCCCGGTTCGGAATCTTAAACAAAAATGCCACAAACTCCGACGACATTAAATGGATCGAAGTTCCCGATTGCTTCTGTTTTCATCTATGGAACGCTTGGGAAGAAGCAGAGCATAACGAAATCGTCGTAATCGGATCGTGCATGACCCCACCAGATTCAATTTTCAACGAATGCGAAGAGAATTTAAAATCCATCTTGTCGGAAATCCGTTTAAATCTCTCCACTGGAAAATCGACTCGTCGGCCGATCATCGCAGAAACAGAGCAAGTGAACTTAGAGGCCGGAATGGTGAACCGAAATCGATTAGGACGCAAAACCCAGTTCGCATATCTTGCTCTAGCCGAGCCATGGCCGAAGGTTTCCGGTTTCGCTAAGGTTAATCTCTTCACCGGAGAAATCCAAAAGTATATCTACGGCGAACAGAGGTACGGCGGCGAGCCTCTTTTTCTTCCCGGCGAGGGAGCAGCGGCAGAGGACGACGGCCACATTTTAACGTTCGTGCACGACGAGAAGGAATGGAAATCGGAGCTTCAAATCATAAACGCCATGACTTTAGAGCTTGAAGCTACTGTAAAGCTTCCTTCTCGAGTTCCTTATGGATTCCATGGAACTTTCATAAGCTCCAAAGATTTACAGAAGCAGTAAAAAGACGAGGTAAATTAAAATAACAGACGGTAAAAATTTGGAGGTTTTTTACCTGTGGGATGAATTTGATTTTATGTCCCCGGAATCTCCAGGTGTGGGGTGTAAAGTATAATTAAGGGTTTTATTAGGGGTGGTTTTGTATATAGGATTAAAAGTGAGGGGTTTTGAGAAACTAAGCTTGAAGCTTTTGGGTTTATGTTAGAAATGAAGCTCAGCTGGTTTCTTCTTTATATTTTCCACTCGTTTGTAAATTACAGATTTTTAGAAAGTAAATATTTAAATTTTAATTAATATAAAAGATGTGTAATGTTTGTTTTCTCTCTTTATATGGTATTTTAATAATATTTCGATTTTATTTTCAAAATACACTTTTTTTTTTTATGGTTGTGGTTTTATAGTTACCTTACCTCAGATTCCCATGTTGTGGGATGGGACAAATTAATAATAATAATAATTTAATATCATTTAAACTATTATGAAGAGAAAATTTGAAAAATAATTACCTTGTACTTTTCAAATAAGAAGTTCAAATTTCCAAGTTCCATATTTCTTGCTCAAAATAAATACAATAATAAACTATTATAATGTCCTGCCTCCTAAAGTAAGGGAACATTTATTGGTTAAAATGTAATATAAGTCAATCACAAAAATTCTAAAAGTAAATAAAAAATTCCCAGTAATTAAAATATAAAAGATCAAATCCTCTTCTTCAGATTTTTTTTTTCTTTTTTACCAAATGAGTCGGTATTGCGACTGATTATGTAGTTTTATGTTAATCAGTTTCTACTCCACGGTCACGGGTTCGATCCATAAATCGGTTCCCTCTTCTCCTAAGGATGCCAGGGTCCTTTCTTTTTTTAAGAATATTTTTTAAATTATAATCTTAAATATAAAAAAGTAATTAAATGAAATAAAAATAATTTTAATAAAAAATTGTAAACTGGACGGGGATCGGAAAAACGGGGATGAGGAATGCATTCTCGATCCCCATTTTTTCCACAGAAATTTTTTTTAATTTTTCCCACAGATATATATATTTTTTTTTTGAAAAGATTCCTCTTCTTCAGATATTGTTAAAGAAAACGAATAAAATTTATTTATAATCCATTGTTTGTTCCTAAGTCCTATAAATGTTATTGGACATCTGCTCTTTTTGACAAACCAATAATTTGTTAACACTGAAATTATTAATTAAAAAAAGTATAGAAACTAAATGACAAACGACATGAGTTTAAAATGAGTTTTCATTTCTTTTCAAGAAAAAAAAAAAAAAAAAAGAGTTTTCATTTTATCGGAAAAAAAAGAGTTTTCATTTTATCGAAAAAAAAGAGAAGAGTTTTCATCAATTTTGTTGGTATGAAAGATAAAATAAAATTAATTATCAATTATTTTTTACCATTTGTAGGGTTTATCAATTCATTTTTACAATTAATTATCAATTTGTGTTCCCTCCTCCATTTTGTACTAAAAATATATATATTATCTATTCTTTTTTACTATAAACTAGTTATCAAATTTATACTTTTGGACAGAGTGAAATTAGTACGCCTTAATTAATGTTATAATTTAAATTTTCTAGCCACTGAATATTATTGAGTGAAAAGTTAAGAAATAGTACGATAAATACATGGAATAAAAAATTAACTTTTTTTTTTTTTTTTGAAGCAATTAAATATTAAATTAATCCAAGATTTGAATTGTATTTTTACATATTAATATTGTTTCATAAAAACTTAATTATCTAAAACTATTTCAAAAATGTCCTTTCATTCAACAATATTTAGAGGAGACGAATTCAAACTTATAATGTCTCGATTATTAAAATGTGAATTAAAGACTAACACTCTTTCAAAAGTTGTTTCATTTAAATTTACTTTAAATTTTTAATTTTTAAATGAGGTTCAAATCCGTCTATTTTTATTTTTACTTGTTTTTCTTTCTACTCTATTCATATCATGGAAGGAGTGTACAATAAATATAGAAAAATTGTAGTAACGAGACCACATTCGAAAAATATTTGCAAATATAGACGTCCAAGTTTTTTTTTTTAAAGTTAATTTTTTAAAAAAAAATCGTAATTGTTAATTTTTCCTTAATACCATTTTGTCATTCCTCACATTTAATACTGAATTTTCGAATTAAAACTCTCATTTTGCATACTTTCCATTATTTAAAAACATACCATATTTAATTGTCAACCCTTTTAATGTAAAGTGATTTTAATTCTTTTTTTTTATTTATCTCTCATCTTTATTCCTATTCTTTTTTTGTTTCTGTTTTCTTCCTCCTGCATCCTCCATTCCTCCATTATAGTTTCTTCAGTTCCATTCATTCTCTCTTTTCACATTCCAACCACTACGTAAATTTTCGTCGACCACAAAGCTCCGACCGGACGGTATAATCATACGACTTCAGTCATCTCCTCTCAATAATCTCTGTTTTTCACAGTATTTGTATTATGTTTTTGTTCCTTATTCATCACCATTAGCAGGTTACTGTTCATTCTAGTATAATCGTGATCCGACATATCTCAAATGGTTCTGTCATTTATGTAAATTTAATTCATTTATATTACAGTCTTTAGAATGTCAAAAATCATGTTTAGAAATGCAGTAAAATCATATGTAGAACAGCAGTTTCTTCGTACTTTGATTTTCATATTCTGGTATAATTGACTGTATACACATCCACAAAACTGTATAATTGAGTATATACCGTATGCTCATACTGTGTTTTTAGGTTAGTTATACTGTACATCTTCTCCTTATAGGTTCATCAATCATTTCATTTGTATAATACCATTAATACTGTAGTTTGCCATGTACTGTTAAATTACTGTATAAACTATACAAAACTCTATATGTTTCATTATTTCATTTTACATACTGTATTACTCACATGGTACATTTATGGTTTATTATTCATTTTATTCATGTCTAATACATTTTTCGTACTCATGTTACTATTCATTACATTTTCATTCCATAATACGCTATTGTTTATACATGTATATTATACGACTTATAATATAGGACAGTACTGTTTGGACATTTTTGTAATACTATACAACTTTTCCTTATAGGTTCAACAAGCATCCCAATTCGTGTTGCACATAGTGGTCAGTGGGATGAAAATGAAGATGTACCATAATCATGAAGTAGCTGAAGAGAATCACATAAATATTGAGGAACACATTCACCCAATGATGGTTTTACATTACCGTCTTTTTTAATGCCAAACACTTTCAGTTTCAATTTTGTAACCCGTGAGTCCTTTTTTATTTATTACGAATCTCACTTTGAATAGTAATTTTGTGTGAAGTTGTTCCAACAGTACGAGTTTCTATCAATTCACAAATATTACGTATGTTATTTCCCAATGTTTTACTATACGGTACTGTACATTCAAAATTACTTGTTCGTTGTCACAAACATATTAAATCACACTACAAGTATCCATATCAGCAAATTAAACACTTTTAAAAAAACACAAAGTTTTAAAATACAGTATGGTACATGATATATTATGGGTATACCGTATATACTAAGTTATTTCAGTACTGTGTGGTTATCAAACGTGTTATGATTTTAATCAATGAAATTGAACGTTCAACAACCTCATACAGTCTATTTATGAACAAAATTACCAGAATAAAATAACATGTACATTACTAACTATACTGTATGTCGCCACTTCTAACAATGTATTGCCGCCACTTTCGTCCAGCAATTAATGCACCATAAATTGACGGTTTCTGGT
Source organism: Sechiopsis laciniata (assembly GCA_037833695.1). Taxonomy (NCBI): domain Eukaryota; kingdom Viridiplantae; phylum Streptophyta; class Magnoliopsida; order Cucurbitales; family Cucurbitaceae; genus Sechiopsis; species Sechiopsis laciniata. The sequence goes on from JBBMKA010000022.1 coordinate 9,634,976, forward strand.
TTTCCACAATTAATGCACCCTAAATTGGCGGTTTCTAGTTTGGAATGTGAGACGAATTTCCTTTTTAAAAGTTTTCCTTCCCAAATGAAAAACCAATAATTTAAGGGTAGTGTTATAATTCGTTATTTTCGGAATTTATTAGGTATTAAAACAAATTCTAGTTTTGCTAATATTTTTGCAGATACCTATATTTGCAAATACTTTTCAAATAAGGTCTATTTATGAAAAAAGCTCATAAATATATCAAGACTATAGTTAATTGAATGAAAATTAATTAATTAAAGAGTTTAGTTAATGAAATCTTGAATATTAAGATTTATAATGTGTAGGCTATTAAAACTCTTATCTAATATTTCATACAACCTGAAATATAAATTGAAATGTTTATATATAATTACTTAATATATTAAAATATGTTAATTGAATCAATTCATAAAATATAAGGAAATTATTAATATATTAAGAATGCATTAAAAATTAGATATTTATGATAGTTGAATGAATTCAAATCAGACCATAAATATCAAGATATTTATATCATGTGAATGAGATTCATATTAAAAGAAGTACTGTAAAATAGTTTTAAAGTCTTAAATAAGATTAAAAATGACTTTGATAATTCTTTTTTTTTTTTAAATCACTTTGATATTACAAAATTTAATATTTGATATTAAAATATAACTCCTATCAAGATTTTCCTAAGAATTTGGAGGGCCACGGTTCCTAAAATTTTGATAATTGTCTGCATTATATATATAATAGCACATTATATTAAATAATAATAATAATAAATAAATAAATAAATAAATAAATAAATATATGTATATATATTTCCCTTATATATATTGTGATAAAGTGGTCTTTCAATTTTTTTACAAACAAAATTATATTCTAACCTCTATTTTTGTCCTCTCTAATTTATATTGTCTATATCCACCCCTATTTCAAAGGCATGGTTGAGCCATAGAGGAATTCTTGTATTTTAAAAAGAAATACTCATCATCTAAGTTGATCATGTGGAGATTGGAGGTTCAAACCCACTCCAACAAATTTGGCTTTTAAGGACAGGTATAAAATGTCATTTATAATAGTTATACTATTATTATAATAGCCCTAATCAAGGATGTTCTATTTATTATTATTATTATTTTTTTAAAAAAGACAATATTGTCATCAATATCCAATTTATGTCATTAACAAATTGTCAAAGAAATGGTAGTTAATGAGATTTTATAACCATCGTAAGAGTTGTTGTCTCAATACTTAAGAATTGTCATGAAATTTAAAAAAAAAAAAAACACGTTGATTCTATCATGATATGTATATTATCTACAAATTTTAATTGTGATGAAAATTATGTTTATGACATTCCCCCCATGTCACAAAAATTTTGTTATAACGATTTTTACTAAATGTCATGAATTAGATATTTTTTATAGTTTGTAATTGTAAAAAAAAATACATATCATGAAAGTATTAAAATGTCATAAAATTCCACTTTTTATATAGTTTATAAATATAACAAAATACATATCGTGGCAATTTTGAAAAAGAATGTTGGTTATAATGTTAACATGGAGAAAATTGGAATGGGTAGATTAAAGATTTTTATTTTAAATTTTACAATATAAAGGGTCGAGGATTTCAACTCATAACTATTTGATTATCAAATTAAATATTAGATCGATTAAACTCTTGTTAACGTGTAGATTAAGAGTTAAAAGATTATCGGTCAATTCTCTATATATCTTCAATTTATGCAATGACTTTTAATTTTAAATAAACAAAGTAACTCTTCTAAAAAAAAAAAAAAAAACAAAGTAACTGATTTAAATAAACGTTTTTAATATTAAGAGATGAATAAGATATTTTCAACAACATGGTGATTTGACTCCAAAAATTGTCGTCTCTATTGGGTAGAATTGCATGCTTTTAAAGTCAACTTTGCAACAAAAAAAAGTGTTGTTTTTCAATTGGAGTTATAATTATGAGATTGGAAGAATATTATTTTCATGCAAATTGTTTAAGAAAATGAGTCTACATATGTGCAAATAGGGTGAAAAGATCTCTCCCACAAAGTTTAATTGATTATGCATTGTCTAGTAGAATTATATTATAAGTGGAAAAAAATCATTAATATCACATGTACAAAAGATATTTAACAAACAAAAAACAATTTCAATTTATATATGAAATCTATTTTTAAAAACATATCTCCTTTGCTATTATATATAAATATAATCAAGTGACCGTCAAATTACGGATTCGAATCCTCCTATTTTAATTACATGTGTTGATGAATTTGAATTTTTCACTTTCAATAATATGTGTTGAATTAAAATTTTATATATATATATATATATATATATTATTGGTTATGGAAAACAACAAAGTTTAATTGATTAATTATTGATTATGCAATTTAATTATTGATTAAGCATTGCATAAAGAGGTTAGACAATGTCAATCAAAAGAGAATAATGGGTGAAAAGATTTCTCCCACATATATCCTCCAAGTTGCTTGGTGGTTTAGAGGGTCCATATAAATTTAAACCTTATGTTTGAGTTCAATGGAAAATGAGGATAGCAAGCTTTTCAACATGGTCAAAATTAAATTGAATTAAAGAAAATGGACAAATGGTTGCAATCTTTTCTTAGGTTTAATTTTTGCTCACTAGTTGGACTTGATGTTATGTTATTTTCTTCCTATAATTGAGGTTATATGGGTCCAACAACACACCCATTTATTTTCTTAGGGAGAAATAGGATAAATTATATTGAGGTTGAATTAATTTTTAACTCCTTTAAATCCTACCCTCAACTAATTTTTTCATATAAAGAAATGAATAAAGGTTAAATTAGTAAGATTTGATTGTATAAAACTTCTTGCTATGATAATACACAAAATTCTGGTCAATTAGGTTGAGTTTAACTAACCTGATGTATGAACTTATAATTAAGAGAATACGAATTTAAACCTCCATCACCCTAAGTGTCGGTAAAATAAAAAATATGTATATTATAAATTATCATTGGTGGATAAATCAAAGTTAACAATGTTAAAGTCAACCATAGCTGAGAATCTATGCTTTTTTTTTATTTGTGATTGTTTGAACCAGCTTTCACGTACTTCGACTAATGTCATGAAATATACTGATTAACCCTATAATATTTGAACGTTAAGAAAATTCGTAAGAAATTAATTTCTAGGTAAGTGGTCACCATAAATTGAGTTCGTCACATCTTAACTTCTTAAGATCTTCTTGATCACTGAATCATTTCGTGATGATTAGCTGAGACATGATACATAACTTGATAGCCAAGAGAATAAATTATGTATTCATCAAACTAATAAGAATTGAGCAATGTATTAATTGATAATTAAGATTATGAGTTTAAATAGCTCTTCCTAAATTATTATTGAATTAAAACAAATTTTATTAGTCAAAGTATTTAAAGGCCTTAAATGTTTAAGTTTGAAAAGTATCAAATTAAGTCAACAAGACTTAACGGTATTAGTGTACTCAATGATCAAGAAGTCATGTGTATAGTAATCTCAAAAAAATAAAAATAAAATTGCTTTAACTAATTGTGTTGATTCATAATATCCTTTAATGTTGAAAGTTTTAAATTCGCTTTCATTAATTAAAAAATCAAATAAATTTAATAGTTTTTTTTTTCGATAACGTAAAAAAGGAAGAAACATAATAAATTTATCTTGATATACCTTGTATTTGTAATATATATATTTTTTGTAATATTTATCTTGACATACCTTGTAATATAATTAGACAACTTTGTTTTTTCTTTTTCTTTTCATAATCATGTTTGTTCTTTTCTAGTAAAACCTAATAAAAAAATTCCAAATTATAAATATAATGAAGGTTTTAAAATTGAAAACAAGAAGTAAACTTAGTTTTTTTTTTTTTTTTTAAAACTAACATATTGATTGATATTAAAGAAATTTAAATGAGATATAGATGTATTCAAATGTGGGTAGGGCTTTATAAATATTTTTAACAACTAGTTTACAAGATATAAATAAAATGATGTAAGCAAGCTTGTATTAAATATATGTGTGTGTGTCAAATAAAAACAATTTAGAAAATATGAAGTGAAGTTGTAATGGTAATGGAGGTGGTGGGGTGGCTTAATAATGGTGGAAAACTACTATGGGCAAAGGGTAAATATAAGTGTTTCTTTTGAAGAAAAAATTAAGTTTTTTTATTTTTTTATTTTTTAATATAAATATTTTAAGAAAAAGCTTGAAGTCATGAACGGTCATCACTTCTATGGTGATAATATTTTTATCTTAGATTTTTTTAGAAATAAGTCAAATTAGAAAAGTATTTATACTGCATGGCAAAAAAAATAAAAAAATAATAATCATAGTAAAAAAATGCGATGTTATTAATATTCATTATACGGTATTATTAATACATAATACTATATTAATATACAATATTGTAATAATAACATATAATATTGTATTAATAATACACAATACTATATTAATAATACAAAATACTGTATTAATAATAAAATAATACTGGTATAATGAGTATTAATAATACCATATTTTTTTACTATGATGCAAATATTTTAAAATTTGCTTAGATCTGCGATTATTTTGTGAAATTGGACTATTCAGCACAACGTCCCTAATCTTTTTTTATTTTTATTATTTTAGATCGAGAGTTTATTTTTTTTTGTTTAAGTTATAAAGAAGAGTAGTTCGTCCCATTAGTTTATTAATGAAAAAAAAAAAAAAAGCCTATTTGGACATTCAAATTTCTTAAAATTCACCAATCTATTTAACACAAAATTGAAATTTCATTAACTCAAATGATTATAGAACTTAAGGTTAATGTGCATATTCATTAATACTCAACATGAACATTGGAAGAATCTTCGTTCATGATTATCTTCGATGAATTTACTTTGCTACAAGATGCGACTATCTTTTTTTTTATTAAGTTCAACAATTGTGAGAGTAGGAATAAATCCATCATCAACCCATATGATGAAAAATATTGACGATTTATCTACGATCAACTACTTATTTGTATATAAGTACTTTCTTACTTAATAAACCTAAAATCATATTCTCAAAAAAAAAAAAAAAACCTAAAATCATTGGTAATGCTATATACTTCTTTTAAAGAAAATCGTTTATATCCTAATGTAATATCTAGCTACATGTAAATTATCTAGAATAAATAAAAATATCTCTATAACTAGGATTTGGTTGGAGGATTTACCAACTCCTCCTCGAAAACCTACATCAAAACGAGTTTTTATTAACTCCTCATCTTTTTTACTTTTAAAAATAACACTCATTTTTAATCATTCATTTATAACTACTCAATCATTTCTAATTATTCTTTTTTAATCATTCATTTCAAATCAATTAAAATAGCTCATTTTTAATCACTTACTTTTAATCATTACTTTTTTAACTACTCAAAATAACTATTCATTTTTAATCTACATCCAAACAAGGTTTTGATTCTAATTCCTCTACACAAAAATCACATACAAACAAGATTTTAGCTACAACTCTAAATTTTTAACTACTCATAATAACTTCATAAGTTAAATCCTCTTTAAATATGACAAACACTACATAGTACTCTTGTTAGTACCTAAGTTTTTCTCACCATAGGTCAATGAATTTGTACTTTGATAAGATGATGGTACATTGTAACGCCCTAACTCTAGGTGCAAGTAATTGGTGCCGTACTAGCAAAATGTCCTATTGAAAAAATGCACTACTTTTTTTGCCTCAATTTGGAGGGCTCTTAAGCCTCAAAAGTGCTTGTACAATAAAACCCACAACAACAAAATAGCCTTTAATTGAGAAAAGTCTCATTGAACATTATTGAATTCAAAGTGATCTCTTATCTTCTTATCTCTTTTTTTTCTTGTTGGTGCAAAGGACAAGCACCATCAAAGGATGTGTATGGTGGAAGCCTAAGGGATATTTAAGAATCATGGGACATATACAATGAAGCCTTTTGAAGAAGAAGTCTAAATTGCATGTCAAGTATTTATGGATGATGATATCATGTTTGGAGAAAATTGGGCTCATTGTTTATGCCTCTAAGATATGTTTTCTTGAAAGTCTCAGATTAAAAATTTACAAGTGAGTTTAATTGTAAAATCATGTGTTGTCTCTCGGTCTAGAATTAAAACGGACACAAGTACCCCGAATATGTAATAAAATCAACTATAAAATCATATGACTGTCTATAGGTGGAGAATTCTGATTTTTCGATTATTGAGAGAGAAATATAGTTTTCTTTTTTTATAATCGAGAATCAGAGTTTCGCTCTCATATATCTAGACGCACATGCACATGTTTCAAGACCCAGACTCTAGAAACAACAAGGGATTTTACAGTTAAGCTCCACTCATGAACCTCAAACTTGAGACCTCTAAGAAAACATATTTTTAAAAGTCTCATGCCTCAACCGATGAAGTCACCCCTCGAGATGAGACAAGAAATAGGCTTTTGAGTGAAGGGAATTACATTGAGCATGGAGACTAACTTTCACATAGAGTTTTCAAATCAAAGGTTTGGTTACATTGCCTCTTAACATAAAATTAAAAAAACTTGAAAGCAAAGTTTTGAAATTTTGATGATCTATAATTATATCATGTGTGCATGTATGAAATTGACCTGTGTAATTTGCTTCACATAAACTACTTGGAATTGGAATGATTATTGGAGCAAAAGTAGTGGAATTCTCTCCCACGAAAAAAGTTTCATTTTTCAATTGTTGTATCAATAATCACTTGAAAAAACAAAGTTTTTTTTCTTCGTCTATGTCTTATCAACCTATTTGAAATTAGAATTAGCACTTCGAAAAAGAAAATACATTGTAAACACTTGAGGATTTATTAGTGTCAGATGTACTTTCGAGAGAGAAAAAGTGCAAATTTTAGGGAGAGAAAATAGGGAAAGTAATAATTAATGAACAAATTTATATGTGTACTAAAGAAAGTATATGACTTCTAAGAAACATTAAGGATTTGAATTTTTCACTAATTATGAAGGTATATATTGATTTTTTTTTTTTTTTTTTTTTGAGATTATATATTGATATTATATTCATCACAAGTTTCTCTACAACGTAAAATAATTTCTAGAAAATCAGATAAAAAAATAGTTGAATTTAGTTAAAATTCTAGACATTTATTATAGATAGCAAATTCTAATATCCATATTTAATTTTCAGAGCTTTGTAAAAATATTTCATATATAGTAAAACAAATTTCAATTGATCATCATTAATCATTTTATTAACCGATTAGTTTTTTCACTTCATTGAAGTCATCAATTTATAATTTAGAATGTCAGAAGTGATTTTCTATTCTTAATTTTTGTTATATTTGAATCAATATTTGATTTGTTCTAAAAAATTGCTTCTAATAAATTTATTATTATTATTATCATTATTATTATTTTTTTATTATTATTTATTCATTAAAATTGTCTAAAATTTTCTTAAATCACAATTATAACATATAAATATTTTGCTTGAAACCATATAATGATTCTTCAAACGAAATTAGTGTATGTCCGTGAACAGTAGGTCATGAATTCGAATTCATTCTAATGGTTCTTAACTAGGTTGATGTGACTAAATTGTTCTCAAATAACCTTCTTAGATGACACCTTAAGACCCTATATGTGCTAGTTCCATCATAACTTTCAACTTTTATAAAAAGAAGTCTCATCCACATTAATGGGTAAATATTTTTTATGGTCCTACTCAACTGGACCTCACTCCAACACTACTTGATAACAATGAAATTTCAAACCACAACCGAAGCATAAAAATCTGAACGAGTTATGAACTTCTGTTTGTGAAGGCGTGTTCTTTGATTTGTATAAGTGAGATTGACTTTTGTTGACGATTTCATAAACTTATTCTTTTTGTGACTCAATCAAATAGAAAGTTAAAGGTAGATTCTCACGAGATAAAATTCATTCTTTTCCATATAAGTTAATTAAGGAGAAAAAAAAAATCAGAAAACATATCAATTACACATGGATTGAATGATCAAAATACCAAAAAAAAAAAAAAAAAAAAAATCATGGGAGCTCTCATCAATTTTGGAGAACAATTGATGAACCCAACCATAATATTACCCACACTTTTTCATTTTTTTCTATTAAAATTAAAAAAAAAAAGTGAACTGAGATGAGTGCCAGAATTGTTTTTTGTGCTAAAATACTGTATTTGGATTAAATTGTATATCTTATCCACTTATAAGTTGACAGCTGGTTTATATGAAAAGACATGTTCTTTTTATCCCTTCAAAATGGATGCTTCCATCTTGTTGGAAAGAATCTTTTACTTTCTGTGTTGAATGTCCTGTTGTTTACATTTGTCCTTTCATTTTTATTTCTTGAACAACACAACAAGAGAAAAAATTCCAAGATTTAAGTCAACTTTCATGGTTTAGTTTTTTCTAAAATCAAATCAATTTACAAGCAAACATTTTGATCTAATATCATAATTTCAATATGATAGTATCAAGATTAACTTGATATTCTATGATTGTAGTCGTTCTTTATATCTTCTCTTATTACATCGATCAAAAAATTATATTCATTTAATTTCAAGTAAAAAAAAAATTAAGTTAAAATACCATTTTGGTCCCTAGACTTTCAAAAGTTTAATTTTAGTCTCTCAACTTTGCAAAAAGCTTAAAAATAGTTGTTAGGTTAAAAAAAATAACTGTAGTTAAAAAATTGATGAGTGGAGAAGAAAATAATAATAAAAAAAAGTGAATTTTCATGTTCTTCTCCATCTTCCCTCTTCCACCCATTTTTTTCTTCCACTCATATACCCCCTCAAACGCAAATCAGCAACTGGATTTTCTTCAAAAACAACAAAGAACAATTTCCAAACCGATTTCGCAGCCAATTTCAAAACCCCATTGTAAATGCTTGAATTTGGGGTTGAGAATTTTTGTGGATAATGGAGGCTTATCTTTGTGGTGTTTGGTTTTGGTATCAGAGTTAGAATAATAAAACTAGTACAAGTAAACATAAAATTAATGTCAATTTTTTTTTATCTGCTTGTGGAAAAAAAAAAAAAAACAGAGCAAACACAATCCTAAATTAATTTTAATATTACATAACAAAAACTAGTTTTAATTCATTTGGGTCTGCTTGTTTTAAACTTGAGTTATGTAATTTTCATTAAGATGGTTATTGTTTCTCCTAAATTTTTAGGTCAATTGAAAATTTTTAGGTCTCCATTATGTAATTGTTTACTCAAGCTGGGTTTTGAAATGGAAGAGAAAAATGGGTGGAAGAGAGAAGATGGAGAAGAAGATGAAAGTTTACATTTTTTTATTATTATTTTCTTGCCAATTCATCAATTTTTTAACCATTTTTATAACCTAAAGATTATTTTTAAGCTTTTTGCAAAGTTGAGAATTAAAATTGGACTTTTAAAAGTCTAAGAACCAAAATAAAACAAAGGTGATAGTTGAGACACCAAAATAATATTTTAACCAAAAAATTAATTAAATTATAACTGTAACATGACATCTTTATTAATACATTGGTATTTTGTATGCTATACAATGGTGCAAGAAATTGATGAACAGTTTTAATCATTTTTATAAGAAATGTCGCTACTTACATACATCTTATTATTAATTCTTATTATTAATTGATTTTAAGATAAAATTTTTTATTATCTAAAATTATACAAAGCTTATTAAATTTAAATGAGTATTAAAATATTATCGAGATAGGGTGGAGTTTTTCGGTAATTAAAAAAAAAGAAGACAAATATTTCATGCATAAGTCTCTCTCATTCTTTTTTACAAATATCAGAGCATTAATCCATTGAGAGAGGTAAGGGTGTATTTGGCTGTCTCAATTTAAATCTTTTTTATGAATATATGATATATCTTTTTCCATGTAGAAAATGTAATTGTCCACATCATTTTGTGGACAGGTGTCAAAGTTTTAAGAGAAGAATCATACACTAACTTTGGCCTATCTAAGCTCCACCCATGGAAGCATTATTCTTCTTCTTTGAGCAAGCCATGATTGCCCCACAATCAAGGTTCTCCCATTTTAATCATTTTCAAAACTCCTTAGAATTAACAAAATATATATATTTTTATATATTGGATGAATAGTGAAGGGTTAAATATTAATGAAGTTGAAGAAAGAACCAATAATTTTTTATGTTAAAAAAAAAATATTCATCCCATCCACCTAATTGAAAAATGGGAGTATTCACATATTTTATTACGTTTCTGTCATTTAACTACAACAATAGTTTAATGACATCTTGATATATTAGTAACTGTGAATCTTTCCATCTTTTATTGCATTAAAAAAAACTCATAAATAATACAAATACAATATTATATCCATCACAAATTCATATACTATATGCTCTCATCTAAATTAAGCATTCTAATTAACTCTTAGACAAAACACACCCTTTCTTTATAAATCTTACTACTCTTAAACTATCAAATCTAGATATTGAAAATTTTATTTAGACACGTGGCATATTCTTCAACAAACTATAACATAATAAGAGTACTTTAATTTTCATTTCTCAGAAAATAGCACTTTAATTTTCTTCAAATGCCTTGCTTATCACAAAGTAAATAATTTTCCTTTTTATTGAGACTTATTCTTTCATATAAAATTCTCTCATTCTTTTACCATGTGAAACTCTTAGTCAATTTGAGATAAATTCAGAAAACAACCAAATATATCTCACCCTATAAATTAAAATTGACTCACCCAAATTGGTCATTTTGAGTTGATTTTTTTTCACATGATATAATTAAAACAACTTTGTCATTTTAATTTCCTCCTCCTAAAACTATCAATCATCTCTAATTTTGATTATTTAAGTCACACCCACACAAATACTACTCTATGATTTACAAAATTAAAAAATAACAAGCAATAGAAAAATTGAAAAAAGGATATACATCTTGCCAAGTGTTGTTTATGATGTTAGAAGAAAAGGCCACCACATAGGAAAAATAGAGACCATTACATCTTTCTCCCTAAATAAAGTATTAAAAAGCCATATATTGATATAGGTAGATATGTTAGCATCAAAATGTTGTTATTGTTTCAAATGGAGATTGGCTACCACTTTATATTAAAAAAAATATATATATACATCTTCTTGGAGAAAGGTGAATATACATTAATATTAGGGTTTGTTAGGAATAAAATAGGCATGGATTCATTTCTTCTAGTAGACTCCATTGGTTATTATATATATATATATATATATATATATATATAATTATAATGGACTCCATAGATTTCTATAAATAATTAATGGGATTTTCTAGAAAAATAGAGTGCATCTCAATTACTTAAAATATAACTATTGTCATAAGTGCTTTAAACATTAAATTTATAATTTAACCTAAAATATATTTTAACTTTTTGTTTTATGTATTGAAAATGACAGAAGGGTTACAGAAAAAAAGTTGATAAATATAATAGCGCTTTCAGTGTCGTTTATTATTATTGAACTTTTTTTTTTTTTTGAAATTTTATTGACCTAAAATTTTAAACCATAGAGGGCTTGAGGAAGAAATCTTTATTTAGAATTTTAGTAGATAATACCTTTCTTTTTGTTTTAAAGATTAGGAGATTTTTCTTGCAGAATAAAAAAAAAATTAAAAATTCTATAAATAACAATTTTTTTTAGAAGAAATTCGTGCAGGCCAAAAAAATTGGAGCAGATCTAATAAAAAGATGAAAAAGTTCATGCATTTGATGATTTGAATCAATGCAACAAATTGTCTTTAATGGGTGCACATATAATCTTCGATCAATGTTACAAACAATTTTCAATCAGTGTGACAATAGTTTTCAATTAGTGTGACATATGTTCTTCAATTAGTGCAACAAATGGTTTTCAATCAAGAGAGGATAAAGGTAAGAAATGAAATATTCCAAAAAAGAAAATGCTCAAAATTTTGTTAAGGATGAAATATTTCTAAAAAAAATATATTATAATAAAAATAGACAACCAAAAAATTGTGACCTAGAGTAAATTCCCTAAAAACTAAGCACAAATATTAATCATCTTTCCTCTATTTTTATTATCCGACAAAAACGAAATTTTATGTTAAGGATTCCACATCAGACAGAGTGGTCATAACAATATAAAAAAAATATGATTTACTCCCCTCATTGCCAATTAGTTTTAAGGTGAAACCACATATTCTCTAATATAGTATCAGAGTTCATAAAACTCAAACAAAAAAGTAGGAAAATAAATAACTCCCAACCACAAGATGTGGTGGAAATTTTGAGAACGTTCAACCTAAAAAATAAAATATATACATTCATTTATTGTTGAGCTATGTGGTCATGTTGGCACAAAAAATATTTATAATTAGTAAGCATGAGTTTTAAAATTTTGTTCAATAATCTCTGATTTCAATATCTTATAATACCATTTGAGTCTGAGAATTCGTTAGAAATATCCAATTAAATGATAAGAATTTCAATCATCAAAAGTTAAATTATAATTTTGAAATAGTAGATTAAAGAATACACACAATAATAGGAACCCTATTGAAGAACAAACAATCTTTTCAAATTCAATGTATGAAAAACCAAACATGTCCCAAAATGAAACATATAATATAAAAACAAAAAACATTCTCTGATGACACTTGTAGGTTGAGAAACAAAAAAAAAACCTAACTAAACAGATTTCAATTATTGTAAGTAAGATTGCCAATAGAAGCAGGCCAAGCAAACCAAAAGACCCAATTAAGAAAAATAAAAAAGGGTTAATAATAATGAACAATTGAAAAAAATAAAGAAAATGGTTTTTTTTTTTTTTTTTGTTAAAAGAAGAAAACTTTTATAAGTCCATCCTCCCAAAATAGAACACCTGGAAGCTCCACTTACCAAGAGTGGAAAGTAGTTGGTTTGTTTTGTCTTTGTATACTGTTTTTTAGTTTAGTTTTTAATTAATTAGTCAATTTTATAAGAAATCAGTTTTCTATAAATAGTAAATTATTATCCAACAAAAAGTTATAGTTGCTTTTTATAGTTCTTTTCTTCTTTGGTTTGTCCTTGTTGTGGTGTTACAAGAAGCTGCTAATTCAATAGTTTGTGTGAAAAGAGAAAGGAAAAACAATTGTTAATTATTAAAATAATTTTTTAAAGTTGGACTCCTAAATCATACGTATTATTCATAATTTTGTTTGTAGTCTTGTATAAAATAGTCTCAACTACGGTAGTAATTATTACTCAAAATACCTAAATTATTGTCAATTCAAGTATAGCTAAGTGAATAAGGTATTAGTTATTATTCTAGTCGATGATTCGTTAGTACAATAATATGGAGGAGGAGATTCGAGTCTACGACTTCAAGAACTTGAATATATATATATATATATATAATCATATAATAATTTTAATATTTACGGATTACTCGTTTTTAATCTCTTTTTTTAATTGTTATTATCCTAGTAAGTGTCAAATAACAAGGACTTTTGAAGTATTTTTTTAGCACCAAATTAGGAGAGGGGGACCACAAACCTTACATGGAGGGCACTATTGCTCTCGAATACCGATTTTCAAGAATAAACTCGTGACTATGGTGTGTTAAACTGGATTACTACCAAACAATGAAATTAACATGGCCACTAACCCTTTCGATTTTGAAAGTTAACTTGATCAAATATCATGGAATTTTATTTTAAAATTTTTTTATCCAAAAAGCACTTTTAAGATATTGGAATATACTATACATAATTTAGGCACAAATTAAAAAAAAAATTAAAAAAAAAAAATAATAAAAACTCATGTGCATAAAATATATTTTGCTATAAAGTGTAGACTAAATGTAGTATTTGGTTCGATGTAAAAATAGGGTAAGAATAAGCATGTGATGTTTTAAAAAGGACAAAAGGGTGTGGGGATTATTTTTCTAATGAATTATTGAATCTAGATAAAGAAAATGCCTTTTAAAAAACAATGAAGAAGAATATACTATATTTTATCCTCCCTTTTCTTTTTTAACGACACCAAATGCATAGAAAGTTTGGCCCACAAAAATTTCAATAAAAAATTTATTTATGAAAAAAGCTAATAAACTATAATATTTGTTAGAAAACACTTGGAAGAATCTGATTGGACTTTTGCCTCTTTTTTTTCCTTTTTTCTTTTTTGAAATCATTGGATTTTTGCCTCTAACATATACAAAGAATTGAAATCATCTCACTACCTATCCTTGACCTAAAAGTAGTAAGTTTGAATACCTTAACATCAAGTTCTCGAGGGACAATTTAATGGTTGAGCCTACAAACTTCAAGGCATGCTTTCTTGAGAATTTCCTATTTTGAGGTCACTAGGGAGTACCTAAACTAGAATAACTTTTAAAATATCTTGGTATTAGAGTCTATTGACATGCTGGTTTCACGAAATAATTACAAATATAATCAAATTTTAAAATATTTGGATTTATAGTCATTAATATACTTTAATACAGTATTATAAATACTCAATAATACAGTATTATGTACTATAAATATTTATTAATACAGTATTTATATTAATACCCAATACCTATATTAGCAAAAAAAAACTAAATTAACCGTATTTATAGTTTTGAGTAATCTCCCAGTTGAATAAGTTATTATTCACAATAATGAAAATGAAGCCCATTCGTTATTAAAAAAAGCCCATTGGTGAATGTGGGAAAACAGGCCTGTTCATGTCGGCCCATGGGCCTCGTTTCATGTCTTCGAAATAACTTGTAACCTAAACTAAAAAGGAGAGTTTAGTCTATAAGGAGCGAAAAAGTTTTAGCTTTTTTTTAGTTCAAAAGAGTTGAAAACAAGCCAACAAGAACAGTAACTTAACAGCAGAATGTACACCCAATAATTATGAGGTCGTGATTTCAAATCTCCATCTCCAATTGTTGTAATCTAAAAAAAAAAAACTCATATAACTTTTTTAGTTCATAGACCCACATATATATCGTTAAGTTATGCTTTTATTGAAAGAGAGCCTTAGCTATTGAAATCAAAGCTTACTTTATCTTTATTAATTTATTATATATATATATATAAAAAAGAGATCTCACGTATGTGAGCACCCAACTTTAGAATCATAATTAGTAAATTGTCTAATGAATTGAATCATTCTACCATTTTAGGTTAAATTACAAATTTGATTCTCTAATTTGAAAAAAAAATTCAACATGTTAGAATTTTGTTTTATGGTTTAATAAGAGAGACTTGATATAAAAAAAATAATAATAAAAAATAAAAAAGACTTAAAGAATTAAGAGGTGATAGTTCCAACCATCTAAAAAAAATTATAACTTAAAGAGTGCTAAGATTTAAAATATTATAAGTCAATCGATAATGGGTATGTACCTAGAAAGTATTTCCAATTTCTTACAAACTTTCTTTAACCATGTAAATTGATCTAAACATTTATAATTTAAAATGAAAATTCATATAGACTTGTAACTTCTTTGGTAGGTGTTTGTTTGTTGAATTTATGAAGATTTTGAAAATGAGTATTTATTAACTATGTTTCAAAAAAAACTACAATAAAAAAATAATTTATCATTTCTAATCCTTCATTTCTAATCATTTGTTTTTAACTATTCAAAATAACCACTCATTTTTAATAATTTAATTATAACCATTCAAAATAACTTATTTTAATAATTCATTTTTAACTAATTAAAATAACTTTTCATTTTAAATTTAGATCAAAACAAATTATTATCTTTAATTTTCTACAAAAAAAATAAAAAATAAAAACTACATCCAAACGAGCTATCGGTAACCGTCTCTCCAAAACTTCATTCTACCATGTAAAATGTTAAAAGGCGAACGTTATCCAAATGCTCATCCTAGCATGTAAAATGCCTTTTCCCACGGGGCCTGGTTTCAAGTCTTGAACAAACATCCCATCCCAACAACGCCCAACACAAGTTTCTTCTCAACAGGTACATTCATTTTCTTTCTGGGTTTTGATTGACTTGTTGGTCTTCCTCTTCGTTTAATCTACAAAGCTTCAACATTTTCTTCCATCACTGATTCTTCCTCTAAGTCACATTTTCCCCGTTCTATCCGTATGCACGCCAACTGTTTGTAGAAATTCCCAAGACAGCAACTCTGCTGGGAGTAGCCCAGATTGGAATTCTTAACAGTTTTCCTGAATGTATTGTAATTTGTTGAGCTATCAAGTTAGTAATTATTCGTATACTGTTGGGTTTTTCTGTTAACCATCATCGCATAGTGGTAGTCCCAAGGGTTGCACGGTTTGGACTTTGAAAGTTTACTCTCCTCAAAGTCCTAGGTTCGAAACTCATCTGTGAATTTAATTTGTAGACATTTCCGGTGGCTGGCCTAGGCACGAGTGCGGTTTCCCCGGATATAATTGGAGGGAAGCTCTGGTTTTCTGGTTTCCAAAAAAAAATGTCACAGACTTCGTGGTCAAGTGTCTTATAGTGATCACTTCGTAGATGTTTGTAAATTGCAATAAGATATTGGCACTGTATTCATACTTTCTTAAACTGTAGTTAATTAGTTCAGCTTGGCTGTTAATCATTTTACTACAGTTAGTTTTGTTTAATTTTGTTTAAGATTAGTTTGTAAATACTGTTACCAACATTCCTTATTTAGAGAGGAATGATCGTTGAATAAAGTTTGAGCTGGTGAAATCCTTGTTGTTAGAGTTTGGATGAGCACTTGCATGAGGGGTTGAAGAGAGGAGAGAAAATTTGGAGTAGTTTGGAAATGGGGTTTAAAAGAGGGGTTCTACAAGACCCACGTTTGGAATGGTGGTATGTCACATATGTTGTAGGGTTAGACGGTATGTCTTGTGAGAATAGTTGAGGTGAGCGTAAGCTGCCCGAACACTCACGGATAGAAAAAAAAAACTATTGGGTTTTTTGTTTCCTACTTATCTTGATTGCTTTCTTGCTCCACCCTACAGGGCATCTTGTTATTTGATGTCAACCCGCAACATGGGGCTGCGTTTTTTGTCACACCCACAGACGAATCTGCTGATGAAGTTCTCATCTATGTCTCGGGTGACTGCAATTGCCAGCTTCAAAACTGTTAAATGGGCTTTCTCTTGCAGGGTTGTTGGTTGTCGATTGAACTTGGATGATTCCAGCAGCAAGAAGACCCAGATGGAGAGAGTTAACTCCATCAATTCAAATGAGAAATTTAGCAATAAGGACTATATTAGTGTTGACTCACGGCTTTATGAGTACATTCTCTCCAATGTTCGAGAGCCTGAGGTACAATCTTTTTGCCTCCTTTGTTTGTTCATTTTGTTTATTCTTCTGGGAAGGCAGTGTTGAGATACTGCTTCTACCAAAAACTTAAAAGATTAGCGTACAGTTAATTGTTTTGTTGTGACCGCCTATCTAGGACATAATTTACTACGAATTTTTTTGACATCCAAATGTTGTAGGGTGAAGTAGTATGTCCCATGAGAATAATTGAGGCACGAACATAAAAGCTACCAACAAAGCCATATATCTGTAAATGATTGCTTGGAAAGAGATGAAATAAGAAAAGCTTAAGTTGATAGGGTAGATATCATTGACACTCTTCTTGTTTGTGGGTTGGAAAATTAGTATGAGATTGAAACCCAACAATTAGTTATTAGTATTAATTGGGATGAAATGACTTTGCATGGTTTGAACATAGAATTATTTGACGTTGTATTTGATTGATCTTTTAGCATACAGGTCTTCTTTATAATAGGCTTGCCTTTATATATATATGTGTGTGTGTGTGTGTGTTAGGTACTTTGTGATCCATCTGATTCTAATTGAATTCGTTTATTTAGATCCTGGGGCAACTTCGTGAGGAGACTGCCTCATTGCGCGGTAGCAAAATGCAGGTAATTTTTGCCATTTCCGTCATTCCTATGTTTATGTCTAGATATTTTCTGTGAGATTTCTGCAATTCATAACGAGCTATGTTTGTTTTTCAATTATCATCTCCCTTTGTTTTTTTTTATGTTGATGTTAGAAATACAAAAAAGAGAGAAAAAGAAGGGGAAATGTGAAATGTGACTCATTCTAATGAAAAATCTTCTTTTTTTTTTTTTATGGTTTTTATCAGAATTAGCTCTGTTCTCTCGAACTAGTGTCGAGGTATCTTGCCGGATAATTTTGATGAGAATATAGGTTTTGAGAAAATTTGATGTTCTACATAGTTTTAATCTAATCCTATTCAAAAAATAAAAATAAAATTATCTAATCCTATTCAAGAATGAACTTACGATCAAATATATAACATTCTCTGTTCTATGTAAAAGATGGGAAGATTTCACATTTATTGCCATTTGTAAATACACCCTTGAATCTGATAAATTTTTGTTACAGGTGTCTCCTGATCAAGCACAACTTCTTGCAATGCTTGTTCAGATTCTTGGTGCCAAGCGGTGCATTGAAGTGGGTGTTTACACTGTAGGCCCCCTTGTCCAATTCTTACTGCTCAACAGGTTTTCAAGTGCAATTTTTTTCCTTCATATAGAGTGAGCTTGAGATAACTTTAGAAGTAGTGATTTTCAACAAAATACACTCACAAAAAAAAAAAAAAAAAATACCAATCGTGTTCTTTTAAGAAAATTTGAATTTTTTAAATTCGTTTTCTTACTACCTGACCAAATTGCATGATGAATTTGGAAAGTACCCAGAAAAAGCTTCGCATCTCAAAAGTTATTCTAAAATTTCCCTTGGTACCAAAATATATATGCTTTTATAGGTAGCCTTTCTTCCAAATATTATCATCTGAAGTTGTAAGATTTTGACCATATACGTCTCCAAGGGGTGGCATGGTGGTCGAAGATTTGGGCTTTAAAGTTATGCTTCCCTCAAGGTCAGGTTTGAGATTCACCTGTGACATTAGTTTGTAAACACCTCCTGTGTCTCTATTTCTTCAATGTCTCCCGATGCTTGGCCCAGAGACGGATGTGGTTACCTCTGGTATAGTGGAGAAACTTCAATTTCCCAGTTTCCCAAAAAATAAAATAAAATAAAATAAAGATTTTGACCATTGACTGACCTAGTTAAAACATGTATTCAGTCTTGTTGCAAAGGATTTTAGAATAATCACTGATGGAAAGTAAATTGCTCTTATGGTGCTTTCAGCTCTCATTAGGCAATGTAACATCTATTATTTTATTGCTAAGTTAAAATTATGTTCGTTATATATCAGTAAAGAGAAATACTTGCATCTTCAACTTCTACTCTCAATTTACAAGAATTCAGTTTATGTCCTTTGAAATTTCCTTGGCATTCAACTAAAAATGCCTTTTTCACTGTGGATTTGCTCACCATAAGCATTTTATCTTCTAAGGTTTCTTTTAAAGAGTGCTATAATTTTATTCTCATTTAGGGATACTCGTCCTTGGCCGTAGCGCTAGTCCTGCCAGAATCAGGGCGTTTAGTTGCCTGTGAAAAAGATGCCATATATCTTGATGTTGCTAAAAGATATTATGAACTTGCGGGCGTTTCACACAAAGTAAATACTTCTTCATTTGCTGTACTCTGCTACTTCTTTTATCAGGAAATTCTGAACAGTGGCCTGAATCATTTGAGAAACACAATCTCTGTTATAACAGCTCCAACGTGGTTGAAAGCATTCAACATATTTTATCTTGAGCTTACAACCTGTTTGTATGCTAATTTTTTAGTAGTTCTTGCTAGTACATTTCCTTTTTACAGCATTATAAAACTATAACTAATAAATAATTCATAGGGAGATACGAGTAAGGCACTCATTTAATCAGGTTCTTAAAATTGTTCAAATTGTAGACCAGCCATACAGTATACCACTGTTTCCTCTGTTTATGTTCGTAATTTTGGGCTATAACGTGTTTCTGATACTCAAAACGTGGTTTTGGACGATTTTCTGGAAGTAGGTGGATGTAAGACATGGGCTTGCAGCAGATACACTCAAATCACTTATTGCAAATGGTGAAGCTGGCAGGTGAGGCGTTTAAGATCATATAATGTTTCATAATTCATGGTATTCAACCATCATAGAGTCGCCTAGTGGTCAAGAGAGTCTTTACTAACTAAGAGGTAATGTTGTTCAATCCCTAGCGGCCATCTACCTAGAAATTAATTTTCTACGGTTTCCTTGATATTCAAATGTTATGGTATGTCTTGTGACAATAATCAAGATGTGCGTAAGCTGGTTTGGACAGTCACAAATTTTTTTTTTAAAAAAGTTTCATCATTAAGAGGAAAGATCTCATAATGCTTGTACTAAGTTTTGCTATGGCTATCCCATTATTTTTTTCTCGTTTTAACTTGATATTTGTTAGGAAGCATTTATAAGAGATATGAGTTATTCCTCTCATTGCCAATTTGTTTTGAGGTGGAACTCCATATTGTCTAAAATGGTATCAGAGCCCATAAAGCCCAAACAGGTATTGGTCTAATAAAAAATGAAATTGAGATTCGATTCAAGATTGGTGAGCCCAAAAGATTCACCATCTTGAGAGTGCATGTTAGGAAGCATTTATAAGATATTGGTTACTCTCCTCATTGCCAATTTGTTTTGAGGTGGAACCTCATATTGTCTAATAATATTGAAGTTGAGTGTGCATATGTGGAGTCTTTTGCTAATATCCAAATTTATATGTAAAGAAGAGGGATGAAAATATACTAAGATTATTTTAGCTTATCTTAGTGTGTCGTACCTAAAACTTTCGTGTGTTGTGATGGTCTAAACATTCTTCATTTTCTTTTATCTCCTTCATCCCATAGCCTTACTACAAGTTTTGAATAGAAAACATATTTTTGTGCATTCTTAGCTATGATTTTGCCTTCATCGATGCTGAGAAGAGGATGAACGAGGAATACTTCGAATTGCTTCTGCAACTGGTGAGATGAAAAAATGATTTGCTTCTTCTGAAAATCTGTTTGTCTCTAATGGTTTGATTAGTTACTCATAGTCTATTGTGTAAGACTCCTAATTCCCTTGAACATTCTAGAAGGGGCAAATAGGAGAATTCCTTAGTAGGGTGGTTATTCCTGTA
>JBBMKA010000022.1:9659968-9677995 GCA_037833695.1 Sechiopsis laciniata
TTCACATCCAAATAATTTTTTAATTCTAATTCCTTTACATAAAAAATTACATTCAAACAAATCAATTTTTAACTACTTAAAAACTCTCATTAAACAAACTCCTCGACCAAAATCTCATTGAAATGTTTCATAAAACTTATTTATTTATTATATTATATCAAACTCGTGTAATTCTAAAAAAAAAAAAAAATTAATGAAATAGAATATTGTTTTAATTATGGCATATAAAGAAAATAAGGACTAGAATCCGGCTGCAATAATCCCCTCAAAATAATCCAGTAAAGCAAAGCTCACAAGTCACGGTAATATCTCCATCTTCAATCTCATCTACACCGTCCGATTCCTCATCCGTAGTGGGGCCTCATCGATTTAAACGCCTATATCTTCAATACCATAGGCCTTACCTCACGGGATCATTACGGCAGAAACTTTCGAACTAAATCAATTTCCTAGTTTGGATTGGACAATGAAGAATATTCTAAAAATAAAACAAAATAATAATAATAATGAAGAAACAAGAGGCTAAAATTCCTCATATTTTTTCCTTTAGGTACAATTATAAATTTTAATCCTTTTTCTGAAAGACTTTTATTGAGGAATATTGAGGAATCCAAATGCAGAAAGAAGATGTAAAAAACATACCAAAAACAATTATGCACAAATTTGGTATCATAATATCAAACCTGATTTTATATTTAGTTCAAAGCTTACCACTATACAATCATTGTATTTATAATGTCAAAGCAATTGATCAATCCCCATTTCAAATCCAGAGAGAAAAAAGAAATGGGATTGAAGGAATGTGGTGTTTTTAGTGTTTTATTGGTTTGTTTTTTCTTGTTTTCCATAACACAAGGAGCTTATGTTGGTAACCCTAAATTCTTCAATGTTGTCCAATATGGAGCTATCCCAGATGGAAAAACTGATAACTCTAAGGTAAATTTGCAAAACTAAATTTTTTTGTTTCTTATACCATATTGTTTGTTCTTATCATTTTTTTTCTGTTGTTTATAGAATCATGAGATCAGGCATCTCTTTATTTTGATGGGATTTCGACTTAAATGTTTTAAGTACATGAATGATTAAGAAGTTGTTTATGAAAATAACTTTGACTCAAAAGCTATAAAATGATTTTCTTTTTGGGGTTTTAGGCATTTTTAAAGGCATGGAAGGATGCATGTAAATGGAATGGGAGGGGGAGGGTATATATCCCTAAAGGAACATTCTTTTTGAGAGAAGTGTTATTCTTGGGACCATGTGAAGGGCAAATGGCCTTTATGATAAAGGGCATTCTAAAGGCTCCAACCGACATGTCGTTTCTCTCATCCGACAGTTGGATAAACTTTCGATATATCAATCGATTGACTGTTAGTGGAGGTGGTTCATTGGATGGTGAAGGAGCTGTGGCTTGGCCAAGAAATGAGTGCAAACAAAACCCTAATTGCCAATCTCTTCCAACTGTAAGTTTCATTTTTTTTTTTCTTTTATACTATGAAGTTTCAAGATCCAAGAGTCACAAATCAAAACATTTTTCCTATGATTTCTTAGACAATGAAGTTCGACTTTATAACGAACTCGAAAGTTCACAACTTGCGCTCGATCAACAGCAAAAACAACCATTTCGTGCTCTTTGGATGTAGAAAGATGAACATCACCAACATTCGAATCTCTGCTCCTGGGGATAGCCCGAACACCGATGGAATAAAAATTGGAAATTCGGAGCATATCGACATCACAAACTCGATCATTGGCACCGGTGACGACTGCATTTCAATACTCTCTGGAATCAAGAATATCTACATTTCGAACGTGGTTTGTGGCCCGGGACATGGCATTAGCATAGGAAGCCTAGGGAAGTATGATAAAGAAGAAGACGTTATGGGGATCACAGTGAAGAATTGCACTTTTAAGAACACAACTGATGGTGTGAGAATTAAGACATGGGCTAAATTTTCAAATGTAAATGTTTACAACATACATTATGAAGATATTTTCATGAATGATGTTGAAAATCCCATTATTATAGATCAGCAATATTGCCCTGTTCCTCCCTGCAATCAACAGGTAAGAATCAAAGTTATTCAATTCCACGGTTTTCAAGAGGGACAGTCGCATTGAATAATTTTCTATACGTAAAGCTAACATTGTTTTGATTCGATGTAGTAAGATTTTGATGGGTTTTGAGAATCTAATCGAATGGGATCTACTTTGTTGGGCAGGATTCATCAGGGGTGCAAATAAGCAATGTGAGATTCAAAAACATATGGGGAAGTAGCAGCACAGTCAGTGCAGTGACATTGAGATGCAGTAAAATCAGGCCATGCAAGAACATAGTGCTTGACAACATCAGTCTCACAAGCTCTCCCAATGTAGGGCAACTTTTTTCTTCTTGCTCTCATGCTTATGGCTTTTCTTATGGCAACCAAAGCCCTTATTCTTGCTTGTAAACCCTCCAACTCTTGTGATTATTTTGTTTGAACTTATTCCAATGTTACATCACTCCGCGCCAAGGTGTTAGAATCTAAATGATACTATAAATTTTAAATAAATAAGTAGTAGAAATGTATCTTTTTTCATCTTTTGAATTCATGTAGAAAATTCGAACTTATAACATTACTATTATTTATTAACAGTTGAATTTTTATTGTCCTGAACTAGAAAAGAAAAAAAAAATTACAGTATCTAAAAAGCTAGTGTGTATTTGACACTAGCCTCTTGACAAATACATCTATTCCCAAAATATATATATATATAAAGCTCAAACCATCAACAGTAGAAATAAATAACAAACCTCATAGCATCAAATTCCAACTCCAGATATGGCTCAAATAGTAATAGTAAGAAATCAAGTGTTCTTCCCTGGTTGTGGTTCAAATTGAGATGATCTCATTATTATTCTCAAAGAAGAAACTCATACATAACACACACATCAAATCTTTTTCCTTGTTTTTTCTCTTTCAACTCTTTCATTGCATTTTCAAACCAGACCCATTTTGAAGAAATAGAGCAAGAAACATAACACTCAAGAGATAGAAAGAAACCATAATACGGTAATAACTCCAACAACATTGAAGAAACAAAAACATCAACTAGTGATTGAAGAAAAAACTAAGAACTTCTCACTTCTCAGTGGGGGAGGGAAATAATTGTCAAAGATTCAAACTCAGTCACATGAACTTCAATTGAAGAAGAGTCATGAACATTCTGTGTGACAAGAAGATTCACCAACACTTGGGACAATTCAATAACATTGTGATCTGGATGTCATCCAACTCAAATTGGAGAGTTTGCTTCTTAAGATGGCTTAATGCTTACCGGGCGAGTAACCCGTGGCCTAACGGGCGTCTTTGAAGGACTTACTCTACAAAATTTTTCACAAAAAATGGGAATGAACAAATGTAGGAAGCAGTATTGAGCATAGTGAACCTGTTACCAGTGAAGAACATACCTGATTGGCTGAGTACCCAAGATCATGCCACTACAATTGAGTGCTTGAAGAGCAGTCTCTGCCTGCTCATGGAAACAAACAAAACTATTCATACAACAGATGAAAACAAATGCTTATCACTTGCTAATGTAATGTGCACAGTGAAATGTTGACTGAATATCAAACAAAGAGGTTGATATCGACAAAGAAACATTTTATGTTATCAACTAAGATTCCGTAATTCAATTCCTTGTGATATCAACATACACATATCAGAAGGTGCAAACTACAAATTACAAAAATTAAGGCGATATTTTGTTTTGACACCAAGAAAACTCTTACTTTTATTCTTCCATTCGATCATGTAAGCCTTTCTGACTCTCTACTTATGATTAAGAACATTAACTTAACTTGAATTAGAATATTGTTCTAGCCAACCTAAAATGTGAGAGTTCACTGGTTTAAGAAATCCAAATAAATTAAGAATGATTAATCAAAGAAAGCTAAGGGAGGTTTCTTAAAGAAAATAGAACATTTCCATCACCTAAGGGTCTGTTTGTGCCACCGAGAATAAGGGAGAAAATGAAAATGGGGATGATTTCCCGTGTTTGAGCCACCAGAAATTATTCCCCACATAATCGCGTTTTTCAAAAATCACCTTTTTCATTCTCCTCTTAACTACTTTTCATTATCTCCACAACAACTTTTTATACATCACATCACTATTTTTCACTCTAATCATACTCATCATTTTATTTTCTTTATCATTCCCTTCACCTCAAACACAAATAATCATTCTCTTCATCCCAAACACAAATATCATTCTCCCCATAATCATTTTTTTTCCTATTCTCCTCATAATCATTACCATTCCTCTTCCCCCAAACACACCCTAAGAGTGGATAAGTTGAGCCAACAAGAGTAATAACTTAACGGCATAAGTGTGTGCCCATGACAAAGAGGTCATGAGTTCGAATCCTCTCACCCCAATTGTATTGAACTCAAAAGAAAAAGGGTCGTTACAATGTTCTGAGATTCATACGGGTACTCTTCACCGAAATAAACTAGCATAGGAGTAGGGCAAGATTAAACACATCAACTTTCATTCATTCTGGAAAAAGAAGAAGAAACTGAAAATATACTGTGACTGCAAACAGAAAGCAGTTTAAGGACATTATAATGGAATTGATAGGACAAAGCACTTGCTTACTAGAAAAGGTGTTCTTTATTGAGTTATAGAATAGTGTTCAGATCAGTTGTAAACCCAAAAAGTTAACAGATGGTTTCTTTTCTTGACGATCGAATCTAGTTTGATGTTAAAATTACAGGGGCATTAAATAAACAGGAAAGACCCTAGAGAAAAAAAACTTATAATCAATGTTAAGCATCGATTATAATAACTGATTTTATCACCAAAAGAAAAAAAACAAGCAAAATTGGCTATGTGAGGAGATATAGAGGCATGAAGAAACTACTCTCTACTCTTCTCAATAACTATAACTAAAAGCTAGATAAAATTTGTAGCAAAAAATGGGCTTTTATATCTTAAAATATACTATACTAACTTAGGGTAATGCAATTGAGAAAAAGATTACCAGAGCAAACTCAACAAAAGCTATACGGGTTGAATGCAACTGATCACCCAACAACCTCAAGCGAGTTACCTAAATTCAAAAGGAAGATTGTATTGTTCAAACAGTCAGCTAAAATCCTCGAAACATGCCAACGACCAATATGCTATCTGTTTATATCTTACCTCACCACAAGATGTTTCAAAGAAACTCTTAACCTCAGCCTGAGATACCTATAAACGAAAAATGAAGCATGGTTAAATTATTTTAAAACATTTATATCCATACAATTCACCTGTAAAGTGTCTCTCTCTAGAAAAACCAATTTATCCACTATGCATAAACTTAAGGCAGGGTAATTGCTAAATGATGTGAATTCTACATAGTTGGATGGAATGTACACGAGTGCACAACTCACAAAGTCATCACATTTCCGTTGTTGAGTTTTTTAAATTAGAGAAATCTAGAGAAGAAAATTTCCAGTCCAGTGCAAAGAAATGAAGAAAAAACAACAGAGTTGTTTTTTTTATATGTGTGTATATATATTGACAAAACTTCATTGAATTAATAATTATATGCACAAGGCTCAGAGCAGAATGAATTGGTTACGAATCAAAGATGTTCGGATCATGGTAATCCATACAAGTTCAGGGTCCTTTCTTTCATTGTTTACACTAAAGTTCCTTCTTAATTAGGGAAAATGTGAAAAATAATGGACTGTTTTCAAAAAGCACAAGTAGATGAAGCACGTGTCTGACAGGCTATGAAGAGAATCAAATCAAAGTCAAACATTCACAGTATCTAGTTCTGGAAACTTGACACGTGTAACATAGATGAATAGATAGATAAATGAGAAAGAGGAAAAGGGGTTTATATTTGAAAATTGAGATATATATGTGAGTAAAGAGCCAAGTGATGGTGATTTTGATTAGAGAAACAAACAATGGGATATATATACAATGGATAAAACAGAAGTGAACAAACTATTATTTCATTTCTTTATGTTGCATTGTTCTCCTCCATTTCAAACGCATCATGATTCACAGTTCACACTAACCATTTTCACATGATCCTACTGCAGAAAGTAACAGTACCTTCTTATCAATATTTGTGCAGTAGATAGTCCTGGTACACATATCCCATTCATCATTTGACTGTAATAAACGTAAAAGAGCAAAAGATAAAATCAGGTTACAAGACAACTTTGCGGAGAGTATATAAAATATATCCATATAGGAAGTGATACGAAAACGTCATACCTTGGGAAGAAAGGTAGGATTCACAGGAAGAATGGCCGTTTTTGAAGGCAATACCTTAATTGGATAAGACCCTACCATCGTCCCACTAAGGCCTATGGCTGCTCTAGCACTATCTGTTGCCAAAATATTCCAGGTGGCATGTAAGATAAAATTACTCTTTTTTCAGAAAGAAAAAAAAAAAATACTTGGAAAGAATTTCAGGGTGTGAAGATTAACTTACGCTCATTAGCGAACTCCACAAAAGCAAAACGGAGAACTGAATGGGGGTCGCCACAAATTCGGCAATCATTAACCTTCAACCACACAAAAGTTTCGAATAAACAATGTTTTTCTATTACGTTTCACAGGTAGAGAGACAATCTAATCTGAAGAGTGTTCAACTATCTACATCAAATGAGCTCCTCATTCAAGCATAAGAAATTATATTTGTAAAATCATTTCATCTTAATGACGTTTGATAGCAATACAACTTCATATCCCTTACCATAAAAGCATGATCTTTATTTATACATCTACCCAAGGACATCCCATACACACTGATAAACAATGCAAGGGTGGATGCTATATATATAATATTAAAAAGAGTGATAGTATCCACCAATCTGCATGAACTGCCCTAGTGAAACGTTACCAAATAATTCGATAATTGTACCAAAAAGAAGTTCAAGATCCTCTTGTTATTAACAACCTAAAACCTCAAATGTCCACTAGTTCATGAAAAGAAACGACAAATCACTGCATCATGCAAAGATATGCACCTACTTCCCTCTCCTTTCATTGTAAATCTTATGGGGATAATCAAATAAGTAGGCCCATCTAGATCAATACAATTAGCCAATATCAAATTTTTTTAAAAAAAGGGTTAAATGTATCAATTTCCTTCAGTTGTGCCAGCAGAGCAACACGATCTTATTGAATATTAAGTAACTTATTGTAGAGTTAGGCAATTTGTCCCGTGAGAATAGTCGAGGTGCACGTAAGCTTGCCGGAATACTCACAGATATAAAAAAAAGTAACTTATTGTTGATCACTTACTCCCCTCCCCTTTCATTGTAATGTTATTTCAATAATCAACTCCTAACAATTATATTTAAATAAATAATAACTTGTAACATTTTCATGTGTGTATCCTTGTTATTTGTGAGGTAGGGAAAGGGGGAAGGTGGAGGAAATTTCAGGAGCAGAACGAAGTTTATACTCATCAAAGTACACAACATGTTTTTCAGCAGACCAGAAATCATTTCTTGGAAGAAAGATTAAGTAAACTTACATATCCACAATACTCCCTGAATACCTTGGCAAGTTCCTCTTCAGAGACCTAGATTAAAAACAAGCTTCTCATTTCAAAATTATCTCGATGCATCACAATAAGACTCTAAGCTTGTAAAGATATGATACTCACATCCTTATCAATATCAGAGACATAAACAGTCCTCCTTATACTCTCATCTTGTTGAGTTCTGACAGATCTATTATTTATTCTTCTTCTCCCCTGGTTATTAATGTCAGGCCTTCTCTGAAAGAGGGGGAGAGAGTGGGGAGTGAAAACATATAGCATAGACGATAGAACAAATTCACATCATTCAAGCAATCATCCTTTTATTTTTCCTTTTCATCGATTGCATGTTGTATTTATGATTCTAAAAAGTAGAAGAAATAAAAACCTATCTAATGACAGGACTTTATAAAAGCATCACAACTTTATCCAGTCAAATAAAAACAACTAACATACAACACTGTTCCTATAGGAGCAAAACAAAGTGTTACAAGATACAAAAGGAATATTTTACTACTTGTGATCAGTACCCATATGTTTCATTCCTATATCTTTTGTATTTAACTTCAAGCATGCCAATGGAGCTCAGATAATTCAACACAGTCAATAAGCTTACAAGAATTAATAACATGAACTGTCTAGTCTTAGTCCTTGACGTTCTATTTATCAACGAGCCACAGTCTAGACAAGCATTTCACACTATTTTAGTACTTACAAAAAAAAAATCAGGATAGTAAGAGTGGAAGTTCTGCTTCATTCTTCAAATATTGGTTTGGACAGTAAAGATTGGATTGTCTTTTCTTGGAAAAGAAATAATTTCATTGATTTATGAAATTACAAAAGAATGGAAAACCCCAGGGATAAATGAAATTACAGTAGAGACGGGGTTGTCAAACTAATCAAAGTAATTTATATAGCATGAGATAGCCTAACCCTAGGTCAAGTGCCCAACACAAACCTTCAGGGAAAATTATAGTTCTTGAGGCCTAATACTAGACACAATAAAACTGAAACAGGGCAAGCATCAACACAGATATAAGAACTTAAGGCAATATGATAAAATTTTATTTTGGATTGAGCGAGTAATAATATAATTGCATTCATCATTCATAAAATTCTCAATAAAAGATTTGAACTGAGCTCAATTGTGATTCGAAACTATAGCACTCAATGACATGATATGCTTGTTCAAAATTGCAGGACAATTCAGAGTCAAGGACGGTAATTAATACCAATAGCACACCAAACAATTCTAGGAACTCAATTTGGAAAAATTCCCATCACAAGAACCACTGATCCAGACACCAATTTAGTACATTTCATAGCAATAAAAATACACAGATTAACTTGTAATCAATCAGTAAGAATAAACAATCCCATATCAAACAAAAAGTATAATTCAATCCAATTCTGGCAATTAAATCATGACAGAAAGCACAATTCAATCCAACTCCACTACTCAAATTATGGATTGAAATTTTCAGCCCCAATGACAGTAAACAATACCAAAAGCACCCTGATCATGTACACGAATTCACTCTGGAAAAATTCCCAGATCAAACAAAATATGAACACAAACAATCCCAGATCAAACAAAAAGCACAATTCAATCCAATTCCACCACTCAAATAAACCGATCGAATTTTTGACATCCTAGCTCGAAACATTACAACAAAAGCAGATCAGATTAAAGAATTAAAGCAAAAGAGAATAACAATAATACCCTGCGATTGTCATCACTGTGCAACAGCTGATCGACAGCCTTAAAGCTTTTGGTGGACGATCGATTATTATTCTGATAATAAAAATGAAAATCCTGGCGATCATGAGGAGAGTAAGATGAAGGAAAAAACTCCTTAGCCAAAGGGTTCAAATTGCTGAACATTTGAGCAAGCTTATGAGCATCAAATCCCGATTTGGGATTCATCTTCGGATCAAAATTCTCGGCGGCAGCCGCTGCCTCGCGGGAATCCTCAGCAACCGCAGCCATAGAATCAAAACCCAGATGCCAAAAACAAAAACGCAATCGAAATAACAACAAACAACAATAAAAATGTACAATATACAAACTAATCAAATGGGCAAGGGCTTTCAGTCCATCTGGAAAACAATCCCAGCAGATGGAAACACTCCAATTGGGAATCCAGCATTAAAGGGAAGTATAAAGAGAACCCATTAGAGAGAAGGCCAGAAATGGGAAGAAAATGATGATTTTTGAGGGGGGAAAAACAGGGAAAGTGAATTTTAGGGTTCTTGAGGGAATTGATCAAATTGGGTTTGGGTTTGGGTTTGGCCTGCTAATTGTAAAACTAATCATGGGGGTTTATTCTGTGTAAAGAGAAAACGCTAAGAGGAGAGAGAATTTGTGCGCCTTAAAGTGAGTGAAAGAGTCTGTGGTGGCGTTTACAGAATACCAAATGCACAAAAAACAAAGCCCTCCGTCCCTTACTTGTCAAAAAGTAATCAAAAGTAATCAAAAGTAACCATTTTTCATTTTTTGTGGGCGTTGACTTTTAAACTCCTATATATATATATTGGTAAGTATATATAATATACACATCTAAAAGTTGGTATCTATTGCTGATAAAAATATTTGTTCAGCCACATTAATTCACACTTAATTATTTATTGGTTATGTGTTCGAATTTCTACCATCCCAATTATTATAATTTTAAAAAAAGTATGTAAGTTTTCAATTTGGAGCCAAAAGCTTTTGAAAGATTTAATCAAATTTTTTTTAGATTTTTTTTTTTAGTTGTATAATTGAGAGTAGGGGAACTTGAACTCCTTACTCTACCTCTTTTTTATTTTTCTAAACTAATCATAAAATTATTTTAACCATTTTTTTAAAGAACTTTAGGATGTAGATAAATTTAATTTAGGTTAAAATATCATTTTGGTCCTTCGACTTTGAGATTTGTTCTATTTTGATCCCTACACTTTCAAATGTCTACTTTTGGTCCCTCGACTTTGTTGTTTGTCCAATTTTGGTCCCTCCACTTAATGTTCAATTTTAATCCCTCAATTTTAGAATAAGTTTTAAAATGGTCCTTATTAACTCTTCTTCATGCTTATCTTCTTCTCTCTCGTTATTTCCTCTCTCATCAAGTGTATAATCTAACGAGCTACAAAAATGGAAGAGGAAATTAAATTGATTATGTGGTCCTCATTTTTCCATTTCCGAATGTTATTTGGTGAATCACACATCATCTTATATTAACCCATATGGTGAGTTTAATGAACTTAGGTTAATCTTTGAGTTAGATTAACTAACTATGAAAGTGTATAAATTGTGCTAGTATATAAAGTACCAAGGGTCTCCTTCTTCATTTGAGAGAAACCTTAGTCACCATTTGAGAACTCTTGAATTTCTTCAATGAACAATGGAGTAGGCTAGTGCGAACCACTTTACATCGGTGTGTTAATTTCTTCTCCTCGTTCATTACTTTGTGTTTTAATTTTCATCTATTATTTGTTTGATCTTGGATTTGGATTAGATCTATCATTTAGAATTTGATTGAGAGTATAGATCTAGCTTTTTTCGCAACACTGAATTTTGTTTATATTTCAAAGTTTTACTCTTGGCGTCCCTCGATTCTCTCTCTCTATATATTCTCTTCCTCTGTTTCCTCTCTTGCTCTGAAGCTTACAAGGTACAACAATTGGGCTCACAGAAACAGATATATTCTAAGTTAATGATGTTTTGGGTTAGTTTGTTTTTAAGATTCATTAATGTCTTGGTTGTTGATTGAGTTGGAGTATGGCAGATTTTTTTTTTTTTTTTTTTTTTGAAAGTGTTTAATTATGCCAGAGGATCAGACTCTGCTTTGGGGAAAGTGCAATTGGAAGAATACAATTGTGTGAAAATGGATATGGGAATTCAAAATCTGAAATGGTAAACGATATAATTTCCTTTTCCATTTTCATAGCTTGTTGGATTTGGTGGATGGAGGATTCTCCAATAACAGGCCACAATACACTTGATGACAGAGAAAATAACAAGAGAGAGAACCATGAAGAAAAGATAATAAAGATCATTTTAAAACTTATTCCAGAGTTGATGGACCAAATTTAGATATTTGAAAATTGAGGGACGAAAATTGGACAAACAACAAAGTTGAGAGACTAAAATTGAATATTTGAAAGTTAATAGATCAAAATAAAACAAACACTAAAGTCGAGGAACCAAAATGCTATATTAACATTTAGTTTATTATAGTCCACACTTAAACTAATGAAATTGATTGGATTATCAACTTATTTGAGTTGAATTAGTTTAAATAAATTAAAAAAAATAAAATTATGGGTTGATGATTAAACTAAAATTAATTTGGGTTACCTAAACTAACCTCAATTTGTTATTAATTTTTTTGAGAAAAAATAGTTATTTTATCTATGATGTAATTATATAGGTCTATATTTACTTTAATTTCATAATTAATTTTTTAAAAAATATTTGAGTTAGGACTCTAAAAAATGTCTCAACCCTAGTAAACTCAGTAACGCCGCTAATTGAAGCTATAATGTTGGTTTATATAAAAATTGAAAGTAAATAATAAGTGTATCTCGATTATCCAAATTAACTCAACCCAAAAATATATTAAGTATGGTGTATTGTTGCTATAACACATAAGATTAGACGAATTGGTGGATACAACAACCCAAAAATTTGAATTGTTCAAAAAAAAATATCGTAACTTTACCCACCACAACCTCATCTACACCTCAAGTGTGTGTTGTCAAGGGCGGCAAAGCGATGCTCAACAAATAGATATGAGTCGTGTTGTTCGGATAATTGACATTGGAGGCAGATCTGTTGAGTAGAATGCACGAGGTGCAACATCGAGCAGAGATGAATGCATGGCTAGGTTTTGAGTGAGGATGTTGCGCTTAGGGATACACGTGGTGAGATTGAAGGCGACACGAGTCGGGGAGTCACATGTCGTGCAATAGACACAAAGGCGGCAGACGACGTGTTATGCGTGTGGAACACAACGTTGATGCATCCACGATTGTGGAACACAATGCAGGGTGCGTGTGAGAGAGAAAATAAAAAAAGAGATAGACATTTTTTAGTTCAACTATAATTGAGAAAGAGAGTTCGAACTAATGACCTCTTGGTCATGGGAACACATCGACATCGTTGAGCTACTTATCACGGCATTTATAGAGCCTTCAAATTGACTTAGATGGTGCATTTAAAAAATTGTCATTATGGTAAATTTAATTAATCAAATTGAATAGTTTGTATTTAAATTGTCATTATGGTGTATTTAAAAAGATTGTTCCCGAACGGGCACAGCTCGTCAAATTCTTGGATTTCGAAGGTATGCTTCTCTTGAGATTTCGATTCAAAACCTGTTTGTGACATTTATCTGTAGACACCTTTCAATAGTGTTTCGTTCCTACAATTCTCTTTCATAAAAAAATATTTAAATGAAGTAAAAATGATTTTAATTAAAACGAAATAAATTCAATTAATGGATTGCCTTTAAATTAACCATTGGAAATGTGTGGTATTATAATGTGTCGAAGTATTTATTGCTCTAAAGTGACTTTCACGACAATCTATTATGGCAATCCTTATATGAGGCTTATTAAATAGCATCGTTTACTATTCTCACTCATGGACATCAAATGACATTTTCACATACAAAAATATATTATCAACCAGATGAAATATTATACTAGATTTATAATAGAGCTACATAGAAAGATCATAGTATTATGTGGCCATGTCTTATGCAAACTTTTTGCATAGGATATCTCATTCACATGTTTTAATATGATTACTTGGAACAAGTTATTTACTACAATTGTTTAACCAGCCGTACGCTATTCAAGTTTCACTATAAAACCTTTGATTTCTCAATCGTAGATAAAATAAAATAATAATTGTAAATGAATAAAAGTCAACACATTGATTAATAATTAATAAATAGATTACTTGTTCTTGATTCTATAACTAAAGCTCATCAATGCAAGCGTGTCCTAAAGTAGTTTGTTTATTCAATTTAAAGAATTTTAATTTTTCGGTTTTGCATGTAAGTGGCTCAATCGTTGTGTAGTTGACTTTTAATGTTTATATCTTATTTTCTTCAAATTTCATTTAGTAACTTTTTAATGTGCTTTTTAATAAGACTTGAATGGCCATTTGACCTATATAAAGGCTTATAATTCTACTTTTTTTTTTTTTTTTTTTTGTTATTATCAAAACTTTGAGTTCTTTTATTATTATTATTATTTTTTAATCTCCTTTAGTGTTGTTTTCAAATCTAGTTTAAATTTAAAATTAAATCAATTCATTGAATTAATTTCGATCAAGTTAATTTTCGAATGAGTATCTTATAATCTAAGAGTAGTGACAATGATAAATTTTAAGGGTGTTTTATCATTCAAATTACACTCTTTACTGGAATCATTCATTAATTTTCATCATATTTGTCATTGTTTGCGATAATCTTAGAAGAACTTTTAGTTAATCCACCAACGTTGGTGCTTATTATTGAGAATCTTATGTACGTAGGTAAATTTTCTTCCTTTCTTTTACTTCTTTATTTTTATTTTATCTTTTTGCATATTTATTCATGTTATCGATTCAAATTTTGTAAATTTGTAATCGATAGAGTTACATAAATATTGATTAAAAATAAATGTTTTATAATGAAATATAATAATATAGGTTTAGATATATGTACATGACTCCACTAGTATAAATTAGTATGATTAAGATGTTTTGTGTTAGAATCATCCACGTCAATTGTTATTGAACTAGAAAAACTAGTATAAAATATACATCTCAAATATACATGAGTCAAACTTAAGGTGGTAAGTGGGAGAAGAAAAATAAAGCAAGAGATATAAAGGAAGGTTACATAAAAAAGTAATTAAAAAAAAGGAAAAGACAAACTTTTTGAAGATGACATTGTGTCATTTTATCGTTACTCAATTTAATTCAATGGACTATTTCAATACTTATGTTATAAAATTTTTTATAGAGTATTTGAAGTTTGTGTTGTATTAAGGTTATAACTTACAAGTTATAGTTATAAATACACATATAAAAGTTTAAAATTCTCATAATTTTTTGTTTACTATTTTAGATAGTCTGTTGCTGCGTTGATGACGTGAATGGATTATGTTATTAGGAGTACATTTAACCTTTTTTTTGTGTACATTTTTAAGTTTCATTTTCATTAAATTTTGGATTCTGTTATTTTGAATGATGAGGTTTGTAAACATGAATGGATATTATGGAAGGTTTTGTTTATGTTATTTAGGAAATTTCACATCGTTTACTTTGATGATTGTATGAATTTATATGGAATGTTGAATTAGTTTGTAGGTTCATTTGGAAGGTTGAAAGTGTGTTAATTGTTATTAAAATAAAATAAAATTTGAAATCTAAAAAAAAAAAAAAAAAAAAAAAAAAAAAACTTGAGATACCACAACGAAAGAGTTTTCCATGAGCCTATGGTGTCTAAGCCAACAAAATAGGGCTCCATCGGCTAGGGTGTCCACGCCGACAAAGGTAAATTATGTCAACGTATGTGGTCTAAGCCGACAGAATAAACCTTTTTTCAGGGTTGGCTTAGACACCCTATGCCGACAGAGATTTCCGTCGGCTTGGGCTAAACCGACAGAGCTAGCGGTGGAACATTGTGGCCTTAGGCTACGACGACGAAAATAGAGGTCTAAGGCGACAACATTTTCCATCGCTTAAAACATGTTTTTCTTGTAGTGTTTAGTTGTTGAAATAGTCATTTGATTGGTAAACTAGATGCTAAAATCCATTCTAGTCCCTAATCGTTCAAGAAAATAATAATTTCGTCCATTAACTTATGTTATATATATGTGTGTGTGTGAGTGATTCGGTTATATTATGTACACCTCAACTAATCTCACGAGACACAACTCTTTTAACTCTAAAGTACTTTGGTGTAAAAAAAATTTACATTATGAATTGAAATCTCTTTGTACTTAATATTTTTTGGCCCACATTGTCAATTTATTAGGGTTTGAACTTTAATATATTAATTTAGTCTATATATTTTAAATTTTGTAAGTATATATAAAAAGTGTAAGATTTCTTACGTATGTAAACCAATAAACTAATTAGTGATCAAGTGTGTTTATAAAGTACAAAACCAAAATCGTTCCATAATAAATTAAAACTTTTTTTTTTTTAAGAACAAATTATAAATTAAAACTTAATTGATGAAAATTTTCATATTATGAATTAAATTGGTACAAATTTGGAAGTACATTTATTCTCAAAAAAAAAAAAAAAAAAAAAAAAAATGGAAGTGCATGTGCTAAATTGTTGTTTTATTTTACTTCAACAACAACCCATGATATCTAAGAAGAAGAAAAAAAACCATCTCTTGGTTCATATCATACATTTGTATTGGTTATTGCTTTTGTCCGCACATGTGCTAAATTGTTAAACAAATTTAAGTTTAGAGACTAATTTTCAAGAAATATTTGGATTCTTTTTTTTTAAATTTACTAATATTTGGGGTTGGATAATTTGAACTCACCAATTTTTAATTAATGTATTATACATATGTCAATGAAGTTATGTTTTTGTTGACGAAAAAATATGCCATGAAATTAAGGAAGAGGATAATGAAATGCTTGTTATATTTCACTTTTTTGGCGTGAGATTCTTAACACGTGCTCTTAAGATAAAGCTGTTTTTGAGTTCATTCCAATCGTTACATTATTGAGAAACAAAAATTCGATTTAAAAAAAAAAACAAAACAAAAAAAAAGAAAAGAAACAAAAACTCAATAAGAAAATCAAATAATTATGTATAATTTTCATTACAATCAATAAATAATTGAAGACAACATAATAATTTTGAAAAGCAAATAGAATAAGAAGAGGAAGGGGCAATGTTCCAGTCCTAACAATCTCACTTTTTTTTTGTTTTGACCTTTTTGCCCCTCCTTTCCCCTATATATGTGGTTCTCCTCTCCCTCTCCTCTCTACTTCCAAAATTCCTTCTCCAAAAAGAGAGCACATTTTCTTACAAATTTCTCAATTCTCTTTGCAAAAATTCTGTTTGCAAACTTCTGTTTAATATTTAATCATGGCTTCAGTGGGCTCTTCATCTTCTTCTTCTTGGATCAAATCTGGGTTTTCCTTTTCAATGCCGGAGCTTTGCTCTGTAAATAGAGATTACAGTTCAAAAAACACAGTTTCATGTTCTTTTCATACTCCTCCCATTTTTCAATTGCCAAAGCATTTTCAGACGGCATTACGGTCCCCAATCAAGACTAAGCCGATATGGGTGTCGGCTTCGTCGTCGCCGTCGAGCCCCGATGAGTGGAATTTCTTACAGCGGTCAGCGGCTGCGGCGCTCAATGCGGTCGAGAATGCTCTAATTTCATCAGAAATGAACCATTCCTTGCCGAAAACGGCGGACCCTTCTATTCAAATTGCTGGGAATTTTGCTCCGGTACGGGAGCAGCCAGTTTCAGAGGAGCTACCGATGACCGGAAAAGTTGCCGATTGCATTCGCGGAGTATATGTGCGAAATGGACCGAACCCACTTCATGAACCGGTCGCCGGCCACCACTTATTCGACGGCGACGGGATGGTCTGAGGACGGCCGGGTTAGTTACGCTTGCCGGTTTACGGAGACCCAACGGTTGGTTCAAGAGCGGGCTTACGGACGACCGGTTTTTCCGAAAGCCATTGGAGAGCTCCATGGCCACTCTGGCATAGCTCGATTGATGCTTTTCTATGCCAGAGGATTATTCGGCCTGGTTGATCATAGCCATGGAATCGGCGTCGCCAATGCCGGTCTGGTTTATTTCAACGGTCGGCTTTTAGCCATGTCGGAGGAAGATTTACCGTACCAAATCCGGGTCACTCCGTCCGGGGATTTGGAAACAATCGGTCGGTTCGATTTCGATGGCCAGCTGAAATCATCAATGATAGCACACCCAAAACTCGACCCGGTTTCCGGCGAGATGTTTGCTTTAAGCTACGACGTAATCCGAAACCCATATTTGAAATACTTCAAATTCTCATCGGAAGGGGAGAAATCACCGGAAGTTGAAATTCCTCTACCTCAGCCGACGATGGTACATGATTTCGCAATTACAGAGAAATTCGTGGTAATTCCCGACCAACAAGTGGTTTTTAAGTTACCGGAGATGATCCGCGGCGGATCTCCGATGATCTACGACAAGGAGAAAACCCCACGATTTGGGATTTTGAACAAAAATGCCACAAACGTTAACACCATTAAATGGATTGAAGTTCCCGAATGCTTTTGTTTCCATCTCTGTAATGCTTGGGAAGAAACAGAGAGTAACGAAATCGTCGTAATTGGGTCGTGCATAACGCCGGCAGACTCTATTTTCAACGGATGTGGAGAGAATTTGAAATTCGTCTTGTCAGAAATTCGCCTGAATCTCTCAACCGGAAAATCGACTCGTCGGCCGATCATGGGCGAAACAGAGCAAGTGAACTTAGAGGCCG
>JBBMKA010000022.1:9690569-9746639 GCA_037833695.1 Sechiopsis laciniata
AAAGGAAGAGGGGGGGGGGCGGGGGGTTTATTTTGGAAGAAGGTCTGAGGACTTCTTGGGAGAGATACCGGAGCTCTCGAACTCTCTGAGTAACGTCGTTTGGTTATTTTTATTCCTGTATTACTTTCTGTTATTTCCATTAATGAGAATCTGCGAGTGATTGAAGTTCTAGCTCTGTTTTGGTGTTATTTTCATTTATATTGTGTTTGGCATTTGGCTTTGAATTGTTGAAGAAGTAAGGTATTGGATACCTTACATATTGTTTCACTTCATGGTGTTCAAATAAAAGGTTTCTGAAGTTCTTCACCGCCCTTCGTCTAGGTGAGGGTTGGAGGTCTAATTGTGATTGACAATATCCTGTGGTACGGAAAAGTAGCTGACCCGATGGTGCGTTAGTTTCAACATCTTGTGTCATTGCCTCCTTTTCAGTCTAGTTCACTAATGACCATGGTTTTTGAGCAGGTAAATGACAAGAAGACTGATAGCATTAGGAGATTGAATGAAAAAATAATGAAAGACGATCGAGTCGGGATCAGTATGGTGAGAGCTTTTGATCTTTTTCCCCTCTGCTATTTCCAAGCCTTAAACTATTATGATGATGATGCTAAACTTCTTAGTTTGTTTAGGTACCCATAGGAGATGGCATGACAATTTGCCAAAAGAGATGAATGGTCATCAGATGAGTAGAATTGTATTTTTGGTAGAATGGAAGTTTTTTCAATGTTGAAGTTAGACTTGAAATCAAAGGTGGTGGATCGCCGAGGGACTGTCGACAAGAGTAATAGCTCAGCAACATAAATGTATATCCATGACTAAGAGATCGTGAGTTCTAATCCTCTACACCTTCAATTTTTGAACTAAAAAAGAACCAAGGGTTGTTTGAATTTTATCATTTTTTAATAGTTTGTGTGATTTTGTTGTTAGGTTTGTAAAAGTAAAATACTGTTGTAGGTCTTGAATTAATCCTTAGTCTCATTAAAGTATTTGAACAATGACTCATTCCCATATCGTGGCAGATAAGAGAAACTTTTATAAATAGTTGTATGATTTTTACGAAAAGGTTGAAAAGTGTATTTGTAGAGCATTCTCAACTTGGTATAAACATTTTTCCTTACATTTATGGATTTATAAGGTGAATAAAATGGGTTAAGAGTATATGGATGGAAAAAGATTTTTCAATAATAGCTATAACATTTGTGATCCTTTTAGCATTTGATATTATAAGATTGAAATTATTGGTATCATTATATCGAGGATCGTCCTCTTAATTTTGTTGCCTCCAAAGTTAGGGAGTAAAGAGCTGCAGGTTCTTGTGCTTATTATTTATAGCCTTTGGTGGCTATAGATCATATTGTCATATTGATTTCATCCCTCAAGATTGAGCTTCTACATTCCTCTCCCTTGTCGGCTGCTCGTGAGGGCATCTGGAAGATGAACGCTGACGCTTCATGTTTTGCGACGGACCAGAGTGGTGGTCTTGATTGGGTTATTCATGACCATAGAGGCTAGACCACACTGCGCGGGCTCTTCGGTGGTTCTAGTTCCTGCTCGGTATAGGGCCTTGAAGCTCTAGCTATTCGTGAGGGGTTTCATGCGGTGTTGATTGAAGCGGTCAATTTTAGTCTCCCTATCTTGGTCGAATCTGATTTCTTTGAGGTTATTCAAGTGATATCCCAGACTTAATGGAAATTGGTGATATTAGTAGAGACATAATCTCCTTAGCTTCTAAAGTTAATGTCATTTGGCTTTAGTCATGTCAACAGGTGGTAATAGAGTTGCCCATTATTTGGCTTCCTCTAAGGCAAATGCTTTTGAAGCTCATTTTCTTGTAAACTCTCATGATGAGAATTCTTATTGTAAATGAGATGATCTTTTATATTTTGTTAATGGTGTCGATTGAATAGAAATCAAGTAGCTAATTTCTAAAGAAGTTGCATTAAAATTTCAATTCGTTTTTTTTATCCATTAGCTAAATTAACTCACATCCCTAATAAAATACAAAAAAAAAGAAAGAAAAAAAAAGAACTTCATTCATACATGACTAGTTAACGTCAATATATCATAATTATTTCACCATTTTTATATGACAAAACATTTGACTTTACAATAGTTGATTGTT
This sequence comes from Sechiopsis laciniata, assembly GCA_037833695.1. Classification (NCBI taxonomy): domain Eukaryota; kingdom Viridiplantae; phylum Streptophyta; class Magnoliopsida; order Cucurbitales; family Cucurbitaceae; genus Sechiopsis; species Sechiopsis laciniata. Next base: position 9,692,689 of record JBBMKA010000022.1, read on the forward strand.
AAAGAATTCTATAAAAAAAATTAATTCTTACTTAAGTGGGTACCATAGCTTGCATAACTTTTTAATTCTACGCGATCCTTTTGATCACTTGACTAATTTATGATAATTATGTCAATGTATTAAATTCATGAACAAATAGACAATAAAAAATTATCAAGAAATTTTATTCCACTGTAAAAATTAAATTTTAACTTTTATATCACAAAAATTAAATTCTAATTTTTTCAAAAAAAGATAAAAAAAATAAGTCAACGCGTTTATCTTAATTTGTTTGGTATGTAATAATTGTGTTTGTCTATTATGGTTATGCTCGGTAGTAAAGTTTTTTGGAATAGGTTCGGTAGTAAATAAGTCCATGCTTAAATTGCTTGATAAGTAAGGATGCAATAAATTCCACTATTTTATCTTTAAAATAAAGGTAAATTTGCGACATTAGTTGAATTTAGAAAATAATTATAAATATGATAAATTTTTAAAAAATTAGTAAATATAATTATTGTATATTAATAAAAGTATTGTTTTGTAGTAATAAACATTTATAATACATTGTATTAACGAATATTTATAACACCGTATAAAACATTTTAATGAATATGAATATAAATATTTTAAAAATTACATATATTTGTAATTATTTTGTGAAAACATTATATCTACTATAATTTTTCTAAAATAAACCAAACTCACTCGTATTTAATATATAAAACAACTTTTACTTCAACAACTTGAATTATAGTGTTTTTTTTCTAAAATATTTCATCCATAATAAATTTTTGTATATTTTTTCATATTTTCCAATTACCTTTCTTTTCATCAACTAAACTCTTACATACTAACAATTGCTTTCCATTCCTTTAAATCAATCATCCAACAATTAAAACGTGGACATTTTGATCATTTTAAAGGTATTTAAAAAAAATTTCAAAATACTATTCATGCCATTTCTTTGATTTTTTTTTTTTTTGGTTAGGCTTAAAAAAACCTCCTCATATAACTCAAACAAAAAAAATAAAAAAGAAAAGAAAAGAAAAAGTTAATTAGTATAAAATATGGAGTTTGGATACCCAAAATTCTTCACCATATTCCTTGTTGTGTTGCTTTGCTGCTTCTCTACTCTGCTCTCTCTTTCTCTCGTTTACGCGTTTCTAATCAGTGATACAAAATTTGAAATCCGCCATTGCAAGTGAGAATCACAAGCAATTTGTCAACGCAATTCCTAAACTAAGTAACCTATAAGGATCCTTATTCTGGGAGCCTGCAATTGACGACGGACAATGGCGGATCGTCCAAAGCCGGAGCTGCTCACTTACGCTTACCTTCTTCTCTATATTGCTCTTTCCAGCGGCCAGATCTTCTTCAACAAGGTAACCTTCTCCCATTCCCTTTTGCGTTTCCCTGTTTGGCTTCGGTAATTGTTTCGATTACATTTCGTCAATTTTGCCCCAGATCTAGTCAATTCGGAATTATGCTATTCAAGGAACATTTGGAGTTCTGTGCGGGGTTTTAGTCTTCAATTAGCTTGGGTATATTGACTGTGGATTTGGGTTTTGGATGTATGATTGTGGGTTCTGCTTATTTTTGTTAGTTGGGTGTTGGTTTTGGGCTCTTGTTTGAGTTTTGCGGCAATTGTTCCATTTGTGTTTTTTCAGTCAGTCCTGTACAATGGTGATTTGAATGAGAAAAGAATTTTTCTCATTATCCCTCTACATGAGAAGACCTCACTTTTTAATTGACAATGAAATGAGTAATTTCATTATCAATTAGTTTTAAGATAGAATTTCATAGTATCTAGTTTAAAATAATAAATTAAAATCAGATCTATCTAAGAATGATGAATCTAACGAGACTCCATTTTAAGGGTGCATGTTGAAGATCACACAAAGATGGGAAGACCTCATATTCTAAATGCACGAGCTACTTCTCTCATTGTCGATTAGTTTTTAGATGAAATCTCATGTTTATTTGTTAAATTTGGAAAAGAGTAGCTTTAAGCTAGAGCTTTTTGGACTCATTGTGAATTTATGTTCAGACGTTTCTTTTTCTGAAAGCAGTTCACAACCTCGAATGAATTAAGTATCTATCCGATTAGTTAATACGGGTACAGGCCTACATTCACCTTTGTCACATGTGAAGAGAATAAATAAATTTAACACTGAATTGATTAGAATTTCTTATAACGATCATTTTTTATGTGCTTATATCATGAATATTTATTTCAGTAGTTTCTCTTACTAACCTATTTATTTCTCTCATTTGTTTGTGCAGTGGGTTTTGTCTTCGAAGGAAATCAATTTCCCTTATCCTCTTGCATTGACTCTCCTTCACATGATCTTCTCGTCCGTCTTATGTTTTATACTCACCAAAGTATTTAAGGTATAATAGACTTTTGATATGCGTGGCTGACATTGAGCAGTGATCTTACTGTGTGTACATATGGAACATGAATGTGTATAACCACAGTGTTTTTGTTACCTCAGGTTCTGAAGATCGAGGAAGGTATGAGTGCAGAAATGTATGTAAAGCTACTATAGATGGGTCTTTATCAGATACCAAATTTATAAAGTTGTTCTGTATGGATTTATTTCTTATTCCGGTTAATGAATAACAGACAAATTTTATGAATATCTTTGGTATGGTTTATGGAATATAAGATTCTCTTAACTTCTTGTACGGAGAAGGGAATAATATAAGATCCTGAATTTTACTCACCAACTCTTGAAGCTATTTTTTAAAAGTAAAATTTTCTGCCCAAATCTAACGAAGAATAATTTGCTAGTTTTTTCAAGCTGTAAGATTCATTTAGGGGTTTTGGGGCTGTGGTTATTGTTTATTTTCTATCTTTTGATATGTTTAATCTGGAAGCTTTCTTAGAAAGGAAATTTTGCTTCATGCCTTTTCTGTTTATTTACTCAGCTTCTTATGTCTTGGTGTGAAATCTAATTAACCATTAATGATTTAGGTATATTTCATCAGTAGTGCCAATTGGTGCAACCTTTGCAATGACTCTTTGGCTGGGAAATACTGCTTATCTGTATATCTCTGTCGCCTTTGCACAGATGCTGAAAGCAATCAGTAAGTTTTAGTGGAATAGAGTATCATTCCAACCAATTGGTGTAGATTTCCTGGTATTTGGTTGGTTTATTTTCCATTTATTTCGACAGTCGACACCATTCCAATGAATTTTCAAATGTGATTTGCAGTGCCTGTTGCTGTTTTTATTCTTGGAGTAGCAGCAGGTCTTGAGTTAATGAGCTGTAGAATGCTACTGATCATGTCAGTGATAAGTTTTGGTGTCTTAGTGGCTTCCTATGGAGAAATAACTATCAGTTGGATTGGTGTTGTATATCAAATGGGAGGTGTTGTTGGGGAAGCTCTAAGACTAATATTCATGGAGATTCTGGTTAAGAGAAAAGGCCTCAAATTAAATCCTATATCTATCATGTATTATGTTAGTCCATGCAGGCATGTACTGTTCACTTTCTCTCATCTTTAACATTGTCACGGTTGAATTTGTTTTACCACATACGGTACCATTCTTATTTACAGTAAACATGTTACTGGATTAATGTAGTGCCCTTTGCCTGCTTATTCCATGGATCTTTCTGGAGAAACCAAAGATGGAAGCACGTGAATCATGGAATTTCTCTCCTCTCATACTGGTGCTCAACTCTCTATGTACTTTTGCGCTCAACCTCTCGGTTTTCTTAGTTATTACACATACAAGTGCCTTGACTATTCGTGTTGCTGGAGTCGTCAAAGACTGGATTGTTGTCTTATTGTCTGCTTTTCTATTTGCGGATGTAAAGTTGACCATCATTAATCTCTTTGGATATGGCATTGGTAAGTATTTGACTGGTAGCATTTCTTCATTTCTGAATTCAATAATAAGTTTATTTACTCGTGACCTGCTAAAACTATATATTTTTTCTATGCTCTTATCTATACATGAATAATGTTCATAAGTTTCCTTATTTCTTTCGAATATTGTTCTTCTAGTTACATGTTGACTGTGGAGACTATTTGAAAATGGTCCCTATTCAAATTGCTATCATGCGGCGAAGTTTGGAACTTTGAATCTTATTTCTTTCTTTCTTCTTATTTTGTCATTGACATTTTTGAATTATTCTTCATAATACTTTTATTTCAATGTGAGGCCAGGCATAGTTGGATGCATTGATTAGATAAGAACATTTTCTTTATGGGGATAACCAATTATTTTTTTCAGGGCAACTTCAGTTTTTCATATGAACAAGTTATCCCTCGCAATTATATAAAAAAAATCCAAGCTTAGAACGTTAAATCACCATATTTGTTTCTTATTTCCATCACCTTGACACAGCCATTGCTGGAGTTGTGGCATACAACAATCACAAGTTGAAAAAGGAAGCTTCAAAAGGAAGTCCTAGTGTTTCTGAACAGGCTGAATCCATGCCAATGGTAACAACCTCATCCACCAACAAGTAGCTACTTTGTAAGGGCAGTCTGGTTAAATTATCATGAGGTATGTGCTTGCACTTCTTCTTCCTATGTTTTTTTTCTTCTACCAAGCCTAAATTTTTATATAGGTTAAAATGATATTTTCTAAAGGGAAACCATACCTGAATTTTACGCTCTACGAAAATTGCAAAATGATTTTCACTAAGTTTCATCATCAGTGAGTTAGCCCATAACTCCTATTCGTAACTATTATAATAATTCATTATTTATAATAACCCAACCGTTGTCTCAAACACACTTCATTAGTTTTTTTTTTTTTGTTTTTTGTTTTTTGTTTTATGAATTTGGGGTTTAGGCTATGTTTGAAAAATGTCAAACTTGATATAGTTAAAAGCCTTTTACAAGAAAGTTATTGGTAGGTAACTTTCATGTCTTGACCTAATGGTCAAGAGGGTTTTGAGAAACCAAAAGTTTATGGGTGCAGTTTATCGTAGTCACCTACCTCAGGTTTTCTTAACAACCAAATGTTGTAGGGTTAGACAATTTGTCCCGTAAGAATAGTAGAGGTGTGCGTAAGCTGCCTAATACACTCACGGATATTATAAAAATGGTCTCGGTAGGGTGGTTTGATTCAACTTAAAAGTGTTTTGTTATAAGGCATTGTTTTTATTTTGTACACTTTTTTTTGGGCTAAAAGTACTTATTTTAAAACTGCTTACAAATACACCTTTAATTTATTATATGTTTTATTTGTCACAGCTGCTCCTGTGTTTGAAAACGCAAGTTTGCTGATGGTAGGGATGAACATAGAAGTGTTGAGATATGTTATAAATATGCACAGCAATTTTTCAAAGTAAAGATGAACCGACATTAATCCTTCGCCATTTTTATGTTCTTTCGTGTTTGATTTTGAATTCCGGCTGATGATCTGATAACCAGTGATTTAGACTAGTCACTGGGAAGGCATAGAAGAAAAATATGGCAATTGTACGTTAGATACAAAACTAAAATCTTTTCCTGTGTAGATTTATTCACAGCTTCATAGAAATGATTCAGATTGTTTTACATATAGCATCAAAATTAAGTTTCTGGGTACCTGTCTAAAATATTGTACTGTTGTGAATCTCAATGGTTTCAAATTCACCAACTTTTTGTATCATTTGATTCAGCTTTAATTTCATAATAAGCTCATTATTTACAGTGACAACTTGTGTATCTGGTTCTGATATGATATTCCGAAGGATGTTTGGATGGCGATTAGAACAGAGTTGAATGTTTGAAATTCTGGATAGGGAAGTTTAAGTTATGTTTATGAACTTTGCTCTTTGGTAATTTGTAATTTGTGTTTGAGCTGTTAATTTATGGCTTGAAAAAGTTATTATGTATTATAATTTTTTTTAAAAGTATTTATAAAGGATGTAGATGGAATGAATTTAATTTATATTAGTCTAACTTAACTTTTAATTTTTGGTAGAAGAGTGGTTGTGTTGTGAGATTAGTTTAAATATACTTAAATTCATCTGAACATTTACAAATATAAAGAAAAATATTATAAATAGTGGTTTTCTATGATTTTTATTTGTTTGTATGTTCGCCCTCCTTAAATTTAGGGAAATAATGTATAAATAATTTGTAGAATTACCAGAAAATAAAGTGGTTAGTAATTCTATTTGGTATCATGTACTTAACTAAGTGTAATATACTTAAACATGGTATGAATCTCTTCCTTACATTTTTCGTAATTATAATTTATATTAAAAGGATAATATTTTTTTTTTTACAAATTCAAGAATTATTATACTAGGAAAAAACCTAAAATTATTATACTAAAAAGAAATCAAGTATCTAATGACAGGTTGGTTTTAGAAATAGAAGAATTTAACAATTATTATAAAATGCCTATGAATTATTTTTTAAATGTTGATTAAATAAAGTTGAACAAAAAATAAAAACAAATTTTATTTTAAAAAAGGTATGTTAAAAGTAACCTATAAAAGTAACCAACATATTGCATATCCCTTGGGCAAAAAAAATTAGCTCAAAATATCCTCATAAAGAAAATTCTACAAAAGTATTTCATTGTGAATATAAATGTTAAATTTGGTTTCGTCAATAAAATTAGTAAATTTGCTCTTGGTATCAATTTTTGGGTGTCTTTTTTAATTATAGTATTTTTTAAAAATATTTCATTCATAATACAATTTTGAGTTTTTTTTGTTTATTTCAATTTTTCCATCAATCGTCTCTCGATTGAAAACTATATAAGACATTGATTGAAATGTGTCTTTGTCATTAATTAAAAAGAGTTTGTATTATTAATTGAAAACTATATATACACTGATTGAATGACAGTTAATTGAAATCATTTTATTCATTCAAATTTTTTGCTATGCACCAATTTCATAATTTTTGTTTAATTATTATACCTGAAAAATCCCTATAAAATTATAGAATAGTTAAGAAACAAAATAAACAATGTAATAAAAAAAAAAATAGCGATCATAAATAAAAAGAAATAAACCGCGTAAAGGCAAGAGTTAGACGAATTCATTTCAACGATTTGTCCTAAATTTTTTTTTTTTTATTTCGGTTGGAGGGAGGAAAAAGAAAGAGAGGGAAAAGTAGCGAAAAAAAAAAAAAAAAAAATTATGCGATTTCGTTGGCGGTGTTGCCGGCGGCGACAGTCGTGGAGTAGAGTTACCGGACCGGCGGCCACAAATGCTCTGCAAAACCCTAATCAAGAACAAGAAGAAGAAGAAGGTCGTTAATAATGGCCGTGCAATTGCAAATGAGTTTGCAACCGAGTTTAGTGAGTCAGCGGCGGCGAAACGGCCCTCCGCTCGGTCTCAGAAACCTAGGCAACACCTGCTACCTCAACAGCGTCCTCCAATGCCTCACTTACACCCCTCCCCTCGCCAATTTCTGCCTCCGCAATCAACACTCCTCGTTTTGTAAGTTTTTCGTTTCGTTTTTCTGACCTAATTCTTGTTCTATATGCGTTTGTTTGTTTCTGATTTAGCGTTTTCGTTTTGTTTCGATTTGTTGTTGTTTAAGGCGATTCTGCTTCCTCCGACGTTGAGCGGAAGCGTGAATGTCCGTTTTGTATTCTGGAACGGCGGATAGTTAGGTCTTTGAACTCGGATCTCGCCTTGGACTCGCCTTTCAAGATCAAGAACTGTCTTACGATCTTTGCCGCGAATTTTCGCGTCGATTGTCAGGAGGATGCTCATGAGTTTCTTCGTTATGTTATCGACGCTTGCCACAATACTTGCCTCCGCTTGAAGAAGCTCCGGCGAAATGGCGGTGGTGCGAGTGGAGGGTCCACCGTGGTTAAGGATATTTTTGGTGGTTCCTTGCAGAGTCAGGTGAAGTGTTTGTCGTGTGGAAATGACTCTAATAAGGTTGATGAGATTATGGATATTAGTCTTGATGTTTTGCATAGTAGTTCTCTTAAAGAGGCATTGCAGAAATTCTTTCAATTGGAGGTTTTGGATGGTAGTAATAAGTACAAGTGTGACAAGTAAGGTTTTATCTTGTCTTCTTTCTCCTTTGGTTTTGGAATTTTCTATTGCTTGGGTTTGATTTGTGGAGGTTATGTTTTCTCTGTAGTTGTAAGAAGTTGGTGGTGGCGAAGAAGCAGATGTCAATACTTGAAGCACCAAATGTTCTTGTCATCCAATTGAAGGTTTGCTGTTTAACCTGTTTTGGTTTATTGTTTCTTTCCCCCTGTTCAATTCACTGTTGTTTGTTCAAGTTTAGTGTTGCTGCTTTCATGTAAAGGCGTTGTTCTTGGATGGGTTTGGCAGAGATTTGAAGGCATATATGGTAGTAAGATTGACAAGGCCATTGCTTATGAGGAGAGCTTACAGCTTTCAAATTTTATGTGCAAAGGAAGTCAGGTATGTGTCTAACAAAAAACAATGACGTTTCTGTTGTTATTGTTTGTTTATTGTTTGTATATTTGAGATATGCATGTAAACAAGTATCTTAATCTAAACAAACATGGAAAATCGTGAATAGGACATATGAGGCACAAACGATGAAAAGTTAGTTGAAACTCAATTTCACTGTAAATATTATGCGACTTTCTGCTTGGATTCATTCTTAACTATGATTGATCCTTTTTAAATGTTTTTATTCGATGTCTGTGACTGTCTGGGTCAGCTTGCGCGCACCTCGACAATTGTCACTGGACATACCGCTTGACTCTACAACATTTGGATGTCAAGGAAACCCGTAGGAAATTAATTCCCAGGTAGCACCATGGATTGAGCCCATCACCTCTTGGCTCTTAGCTCTTATAGTCCTCTGTAACTAAACAATTTAATTAGAAAGTAGTTCAAAAAGATACATTTCTTATAGGGAAAGAAAAATGTCAGCTTGTTAAATTAACCTAACAAAACAAAACGTAGGTTGCATCTAAAAAAAAAAAGACAAAAAAACATAACTAAGGTTGCACCATGACTCCAACAATAACATCGCATTGTTATTTGGAATTGGTCTTTCTATGAGCCATCCAACGTGTATTTTCCCTTTCATTTCTGTTGGGTAGGTGAGTAGGTCTTCTGCTAAATTTTTTCTTTAAGTTGAGGCCAAAAAAAGGGAGATAAGACTTAGAGGAATATAAGATTGAAGATTCTGGGAGTATCATTTGGATGAAAAATCTAGCCTTTAAGAGCTTATATGCAATTTAGCGTCAATTGAGCAATCATTTGAAAATTCTTGCTCAATGAAATTGATGGAGTGAATCACAAGAAGTGTTGAGCTTAGATTTCAGAAGTGGTCAACTAGAATTTGGTTCTATTCTAATCAAATTTTGAAAAAGATATCTTGGAGCAGGTTAATAGAAGACGTGGTGGCTCTATCGGAGGCAATTTAAGGAATGGTCTTAATTGACCACATCAATATAAGTGTGTGTAACTTGCTACCATTTTTGTGTCATGTGTGTGGACTGTGGAGGTGGGAAGAAATTTAGTAGCAAATTATTATGTTTTAATTTACCCAATATCAGTGTTTTGCGATCAATATCACAGATTATTTTGGTGCTAAAAAGGCAAGGAAAGGTTAACATATTCTTAGGACCTTGTTCCTTGGGGGTTTAATAAGGGACCTGTAATTCAAAGTAGGACTGGAGTTGTTGGCATGTTTTGAACTAGGAAATATTGACATCAACACCGGAATAGATATGGACATACGCTACACAACGATATGTCGATATATTAGTTTCTAAAAAAGTAGGACACAAACAAGTTGGGGATACTGTCCCCAAAGAGTGGCACAGTGGTTGAAGACTTGGACTTTGATGGTATGCTTCCCTCAAGGTCTCGGGTTCGAGACTCACCTGTGACATTATTCCTTTGATGTCTCCGATGCCTGGCCTAGGGACGGGTATAGTTTCCCTTGTTTAAAAAAAAACAAATTGGGGATACTTTTTATAAGATTATTTGTTTGTGTAGATATAATATATTCAATACTTTTGAATCAGCAAAGCATGTAAATTTAGCATTAAAAATGTCTTCATTAAAAAAATACTCAATTGACACTAGCACAAAACTCATTATCAAACAAAGTTTCCAACACAAACAAGAGTATAATAAAAATACTAGGAGGAAATGGAAAATAGTCGCGTATTGTCAAAGCGATCTTTGCTTCATCCTCAACATTAAGGCTTATGCATTGCCTCTTCAAGATTGCCTTCAGCTTTTTAAAACATTGAACATGTATCACATTGATGAAAAGTATTTGAATTTTGAAGGCTATTGTAACTTGTCTTTTACTGCTTTGATTGGCATGCAAACAATAAGCATCTTTGTACATCTCTCTTCTACTTTGTTGTGCTTATGGCCTTCATAATTTTCTTTTGTGATATTTTGTTCATTTTTTTAAAATCATGTTGCAGGATCCACGTCCAGAGTACAAGCTCTTTGGTACCATAGTGCATTCAGGCTTATCTGCAGATTCTGGACACTATTATGCATATATCAAGGTCTTTGTGGGCCATATTCATCTAAAGCCTACTAAGTTTAGAACAATATCTAACCAAAAAATTAGAACAATATCAGATCCTTACAAGGTTTTCTGTAATTTTTTTAGCAGGATGCATCAAGTAGGTGGTATTGCTGCAACGATTCATTTGTTAGAGTTTCATCTCTGCAGGAGGTCTTGTCAGAAAAGGTTTATATTCTCTTTTTCTCTCGTACGACCCAAAGGCCAGTAACTGCTAGCACAACTCTTGCGTCCAATGGTGTAAAATCTCATGAATGCAATGGCAGTGAAGCATCCAAAATCTCAAAACCATCTATTGTAACTAAAACTGCACAGAAAAAATCCCATGTTGAGCAATCTTTTCGGAAGGAATTTTCAAGTTTATCTAAGGTAGACAAACCAACTTTCATTCCACTGGGAAACTCTAATATGAATGGACATTCTAATTCTGTACGAGCTCCTGCTATCAACGGGAAGATTGTTCTTGAGAAGGATCAATCCATCAAGGAGAATGATAAAGAGAATGTAAGCTTGTTGCATCTGGAAAATGGTGTAAGACATAAATCATCTCTTGTGAATGGAAATAGCAGGAAAAATCATGAAGTTGCTGATGTCACTGTGAGGGAACGTAAATCTGTGTTAATGAATAGTAATGGTAATAGTGAAACTATGGGAATGAAAGCAGAAAAACACGACCAGTGTGATGGTAATTCTCTGAATAACAAGTTCACTGCTGAGAACGGGTCTGTTCATGATGAAGTAGGTAATACAGTCAACTGCTCCTCTGAGATCAAAAGGTCGAAAAGAAAATCAGACCTCTGTATCTTGTTTCAACAGGATGCTCAATCTCGGGAAAGAGTTGAAGATCTAAAACAAGAGTATGTTGATTTCCTTGAAAATGTTTCTCCATCAAATTTGATATTCTAGTAATTTCATTTTACATCTTTGGTAGATTAAAATTTATGGGAATCTTCCTCTGTCCTGGCTTGATTTGACTTGGTGACCTATACACAATATGGTCGCCATCAGGAAACTGTGTAGTTGAGTCTCCGTAATTACAGAACTGTTAATCTTAATTCCTAAGGTTTAGATTCACTTAGTTGTTATTATTAGAGTTACAGTTATTATCCACCACTTTAACAAGTTATACAGTGATGCGTCCCTAAGGAGTGACACAGTGGTTGAAGGCTTGAGCTTAGAAGGTGTGCTCCTCTCAAAGTTTCAAGTTAAAGATTCACCCATGACATTAATTTGTAAATACCTCCTCTGTCTTCATTCCTTTGATGTCTCCCGGTGCCTGGCCTAGAAACAAGCGTGGTTATCCCGGGTATAGTGGACCGAAGCTCCGATTTCTCGGTTTCCAAAAAAAAAAGCTATACATGTGTTGCTGCATTGGCCAATCTCTTTTCTGTATGACACTCGGTGCAATTATTTTTCCATTGTGTTTCCTTTTAGCATTATTTACTATTTACTGTTTCATGTTTCTTTTTCTGTTTGTTCTGTATGGCCTTTCATTTAAGGTGGATTAACTTCCTTAGTGATTTTGGGAACTAAAAAGCCTTGAGATTAATCATCTTAGGGGCCTAGTGGTTAAAAGGGCTTGGGGAACTAAGAAGGAATGCATTTGACCATGATGGTCATCTATCTTAGAATTAACTTTTTTACAGGTGTCCTTGACGAAGGGTCAAACACTTGTATGTGAGATTAGTTGAGGCCTGCTTAAGTTGGTCCATCTCACAAAAAAAATTCCTAAATGATTTTGAAGGGCAAAAAGTTATTTTTTTTTTTCTCAACTATAGTGTTTGACAACAAATAAAAACCATTTTAGAAATCTGGACCAAATTGGCTCTAGACCCGAATTGGTGGTTCTTCACGCTGGTATGGCTCGGCTCACACCAATGATCCAGCCCGTTTTCATTGTCTTTTTTTAGTAGAGGGATTGGGTATTATTGCGTTTCTTTCTCTTTCAACCTCCTTCTACTTGTATCTGGCTACAATGGTCCTCTTTTCCCTTTGTAACCTTTCAATCATCAATGAAAGTTTTGTTTCCTATAAAAAAAAAAAGTATCTGGCTACAATAGTCCTCTTTCCCCTTTGTAATTCATTCATTTTATCGATGAAATGGATTTTTTTTCCTTAAAAAAAAAAATACCTTTTTTGAAATCATCAAAAATTGGCTTACCATCACGGTAGGAATCACTTTTAGATGTAGTGCAACTAAACAACTTGTGATTTTATTGAAGAAGTAAACAGACACAAGGATTTTAATCAAAACTAACTATAAAAAAAAAAAAATCTTTGTAAGTGTTTAAATCTGAAAGTATGCCAAACCCTTTGATTTGTGTTAGTTTCTACTCCAAGGTTACTGATGTCACGCTGTATTTTGCTTCTCTTATACTTTACTTCTATCAAGTTCCTTTTGGTCTCTGACACCTTTTTATATCTATATTTAGTCTCAAGAGAGAAACTTTATCAGTTTTAAGATCATGCGGTTGGTCAGAGGAGGTCTTCAGTTGCATGCGTTCAAGAAAGAGATTATGTTTACGAGAAATGGGCAGCACTCCAAGTAGTAATGATTTGAAGTACGTATTACTTTTTGCATTGTGAAAACAACTTCATAATTCTAGATTAGGTTGCTTGGTTAGTTATTATGTCAAATCAATATTCACTTTCTGAAGAAAGCTTGTCATTGTTTTTTGCTAACCCATTCTGTTCTTGTGATGTGCACTAACAGGTTGGGAATTTCCCAAACCTGGATAGTGAAATCTTTCTTTATAATCTATATCAGTGATAGAGGTGTCCATTTTCCCCGCGGGACCAATCTTTCTTGATAATCTATATCAGTGTCCAGTGATTATAAAATTTAGAAGGGATCTATTATTGTTTATTTTGTGTTATCATAATCCTCTTGAAGAAACCATATGGCTTGGCCGAGTGGTCAAGAGGGACTCGGGAAAACAAAAAGTTAGGCCCTGTTTGATAACCATTTAATTTTTTGTTTTTCGTTTTTGGAATTTAAGCTTATTTTGACTCAAATTTTCTATAAAGTGTTTAAGTAGTTAATGTATGCTTAAATTTCAAAAATAAAAATTAAAATGGTTATCAAACAAAGGTTTAGAGATTCCATCCATGGTGATCATTTACCTAAGAATTATTTTGCTCTAAATTTCCTCGACAGACAAATGCTATAGAATCAAATAGTTTGTCTTGTAAAAATAGTCGAGGTGTGGAGCTAGCCTGGGCACTCTAAGGATATAAAATAAATATATAAATAACCAGCCTGAAGGAACTGTATATGTAGTAATATGTGAAGAATGAGAACTGCAACTTGGGCAACACTCTCAGTGTTGGACACTTCTTTTAACCAGATACAAACTTCTCATTTATTGATGAAAAAGAAAAAAAAAATTGTTAAAAGATTTCGAACTCCTGGAGGGAGAGAATGAGAGCAAGTCTTATTTTGTTCTTTTTGCATTTATTCCAATCATGTGCATGCAGTTCACTCACCATGGAGCTTTCCTTGATTCCCTGTCATAGTGTATCGTAATTTACGCGTGGACTCACTTTCAATACAGGAAAATGCTGATTTCAGATGCCAAGCAAAAGTTACTTTCCCGGATACCAGAACCTCTAAAAGAGGACCTTATAAAAAAACTTCAGCTATTTAGCCAAGAAAAGTAACCTGGGTGGGTTTCTTCTTATTTTATGCGGTAGCTGTGCTGAGAAAAAAAACCTTATGCTGGTTCCTAATGTACATCCATATATACTAAAAGAGGTGCAGTCACAATCTATCTATATAGCAAAACTCATTCTGCTGTAATTGTTCCCTTTTATTGGAATGCAATGTCTCGATGGCGGCGATATACGAAGAATATGTCCACATCATCGGTAATTAGTTCTTTATCGCGCCCAATCCCCTACAGCAGATTGACTATTAATCTTGTGTAGAGCTGGGATCACTGATGCGCATGATCGGAATTTTCTTATACCTCGAGGCTGCACAACTTGCAGCAATCATGGCAGAGAAGCAAGTTCAGGAGTTCTATTCGATTTTGTATGATATCCTTTTTGTTGTTAGGATTTTTGGCCTACAATCATTATCTTGTCGCGGATGCATTACCAATTTTCTATTTTGAAAAAAGAAATACAGGCAGACTGCGGGAGAAATACATATCTATGCTTTTATTGAGTTAGCATTTTTACTGTGTTAAGTCTTTACTTTTGAGCAATCTATTTCAGTGCACATTTGATCCTTGTTGTACCTGACTCAGTGCGATAAAATGACACCAATGGCTCTTGCTGCAGCCTACATTTGGAAGTATATCGGACGACACTGCCTTCGACGGGTTTGATAGTATTTTGTTTAATCAACAGTTTTCACTGCCGTTTATCTCTTTCGGTTTCTTTCGTGTCGTCTCAGTTCTACTTCTTGCTTTGTATTGTACATACCCATGGTGGTGTTAACAGAGTTCTGCTGCAGTGAGATAATATTTTGCAAGATTCATGTGTCAAGCAGCTAGAACTAATAATGTTCGGTTGTCTCTCTCTCTTTTCTTTTTGTAGCATTTGAAAGTCTTTCTGGATGGAGGATTCTGATTGTTTCTTTCTTTTAACTCGTTAAGAACTTTAGTACAACTCAAAAACTTGGATTCACAGGACTATAATGAATTTCAGACTCAGCTGATGATGTGCCTTGAAGATATTGTCTATGTTATGTTGTATTCTTTTCTTCAAATTTCTTTATAATAATCTAATTTCTAATTAAAGTTAGCCATCTCCAACTTGATCAGTAGTTATACATAAATATTTATCTATCTGGATTGGTAGGGTTGAATCTTTTTTTATTAGTATGTGATTTTATCTGCTGTGTTAATTGAGTTTAGGCATTATTCAGGAGGTTACAGCTTCTCACTTCCAAAATCAATGGACTTACTTTCCCCAGTAGCTGAATGTGACAGGTTTCTTCTTCTCTTTCTTGATATATTCAGCTTTTTCATTGTTTTATTGTATAGGTTTTTTCCCAGGAAATTTAAGAGTTTTGAACTTCTTTTTTAAAGAATGTGGGTTTTTTTCTTCTTCTTTCTCATGCAAGTGTTTTTAAGAACAATGATCCGACTTATTTCTAAGTTTTGTTAAAAAAAAAAACAATTTTTTTCTTTCTTTTATTTTCTTCATTTGTACGTATGCGAAACAGTACATTATTGTTTCTGATTGCTGCTTTTTATATTATTTTGTACAAGTTATTTTAACTTGCATGTAACATTTGTAAAAGGGAAAAAAATATATAAAAAACATGTTTCGTTGCCAATCTAGATTTTGCTTAATGTCTGTGGATTCACCTAGTAGATTATTTTCAAAAACTGTTTACGGATTTTGTGGTCTGAAAGGTGAAAATTTTGAAAATGATTTTTATGTTTTCAGAAAACTTGTTCATGAACTACTTTGAGTTATGCTATGCTTTAGCACCTAATATTTAGTTTTTGTAAAAATAATTAGTTTGATGATATTTAAATTTATTTGGAATCAAAATTTTAAATTTGTAGGGCTTGTTTAGTAGGCAATCAATGTCAATTTTGAAAATAAGAAATTTAAAAAACATGTTATATTTCATGTTTTCATTTGTTTTTGGAAGTAAAGTTGTCATTCAATAATTTCTTTTGGTTTCTTGGATTTAAAAAAGAATTTTAATCCTTGAATTTTGGAAAATAGTTTTAAAAAATTCATTGATTTTTTTTTTTTTTTTTTTTTTTAATGTTGGCATATAAACTTAAAATTAAAAAAAGATAACTTATTAGGATAATCAAATTTAGAAAATAATTATAAAAATGATCACTTTTAAAAAAAAATAGCAATCATAGTCATAGGTATTAATAATAATACGGTATTAATAATATACAATATTATATTAATAATACATAATATTGTGTTAATTAGTATTAATAGTGTATTTAATTATATTTATGACTATACATGCAAATAGTCTTTAAATATTATTTTATTAGAATAAGTGATCGTTTACAATTTCACATTAAAAAAATAATAATAACAGAAGCCGAATATTAAGAGGTATTATTGGATTCTTGTAAAAACTAATTGGCTACTGAAAAGGTTGATTTTGGTTCACGTGATTGCTGACTAATCGAAACATCAAATTTGTGGTAGTTGAAATAAGGTGAAGTGTCAGTTTCTTAAATTTGCCCAATATTGCATATTAATTTTAATTAAGCCATTGAATCAATGAAACCTTTCGTTTCTGTGCATAAAGATGAATATGTAATCCATTAATTTTAATTGTAAGATCTACCCGAATTCAACAAAATTAACGTTGATATTTGGGCTATTTCTACTAAGTTGGGTTTCGGACCTTCCAACATTTTTTTTTTTTTTTTTTCTGGAAAGGGTTTGTTTTTTAGTGGTTGGAGATTAGTGAAAACTTGTCTATGTTATATTCGCTTGGATCCTCCACTTGACTATTGGATGTTCTTTTAAAAGAAAAAAAAGGAAAGTTACAAAACATTTTGAACAATAATTTGAACAACATGACAACAACTAACTTGCAAGAGGAAACCATAGTACATAGGATAGACCGACTTGCAATGGTACACATCTATGTTGTTTAGCCACGTCCTTTTTTCCATAGAGATTAATTTGGGTGCAGTCGTGGCTGTACATCTTCATATATTGCACCTGATGTGGCTCGAGCCACACATCTCAGTTTTTTTTTTTATTATTATTATTTTTTTATTAATGTTTGCTGCTTTGGAACAATTTATTAGGGCTATACCCAAATTGCTCTCTTTTCTATATATATATTAGAACACTTCCAAAAATGATACTTGATGTAAACTTTCATGTTTTACGAGCTAACTTTTTTTTTTTTTTAATTTTTTTTTAATTTTTAATTAAACATCATTCATGAAGAAACTTAGGCAAATCATTATACTCCCACCAACATAACGAAGACATTTGTAGAGGGAGATAGGTAATAGAATTGCTAGCTAGATCTATTACAATGAAAAAAAAAGAGAGGTATTTCCAAAAAAAAAAATCTTGAGAAAATATAGATTATCTAGTCATCATTATGTTACATTACTAACGATTTTATTATTATACATGAAAATGTTTGTTTTTTTTTCCTTAAATCTTTGATATATTACCAAAATCTCGAATTGAGAAAGATTTGAAGATCATCATATAAATGAGCCTATGATGGCTATCCCTTCCAACACTTTGATTGATGAGCTTTTCAAGATTATATCAGTCTTAGCTCTAGTTTGCTAGAGACCCTAGTTAACCCACTCGATGCATAAGGATAAGCATTTCAGGCCTGAGTTGAACTCGAATAAGATTTGCCTTACTATTTTTTTCCGAACCTCATTTGGAGATCAGGGCAATTCGAATTTATAACTTTTGTAGTTACACGATTATACAAAATATCCTTAAAGCTATGCTTTTGTTGACAATTGTTGCTTAAGAATAAAAAATCATTAGATTAGGAGCCCCGAATTATGCATACCTTACTATATCTCCAAGCACATTTTGGGGGTATTATTTTTTGGTTGGATACTAAACCTTTCCAAAAAATATTTTCTCCCATCTTAAAACATGTTATAATATTCCTTTAAAACGGCTCCACTCACAATTTCAACCTCAACCTCAAGCTCTTCTCCATTTCCATTTTCTGAGCTTCTTCTTTCCACAAGATAATCAACAATGGTGGAGGAAGTGAAACTATTGGATTTTTGGCTGAGCATGTTCAGGATGCGAGTCCGAGTAGCCCTAGCCGTGGAGGGCGTGGGCTACGAATAAGTGGAAGAAGATCTAAGCAACAAGAGCCATTTGCTTGTGCATAAGAACCCAATTCACAAGAAGATTCCTGTTCTTATTCATAATGGAAACCCCAACTGTGAATCTTCCATTATTGTTCAACATATTGATGAAGTTTGGAAGTCCTTGTTCAATATAGAATGTCAAACTATAATGTTTCTTGACATTTCTTAAGCGTCAAGATAATCTGGAGAGATTGGATTTAGAGGTTAGGGAGGAGAGGAGAGGAGGAATTATCAACCTCGTATTTGTTTTTAGTACATCACAACCTCTTTCAACTCCTCTCAATTCCTCTTCAAATCATTATCAAACATCTTATTTATTTATATTAAATTTTATCTAATTTTTAACTCTTTTAATTTTATTTTTTCAATTTAACATCACATTAAACGTATTATTTAATTATATCTTTTCCTTTCATAACACCAATCTCCAAACAAGTATTTCATCTTTTCAAATTACTCCATTTCCTCTCCTCTTCTCTCTTTTTGAGAGGAGATGCTAGAATTTTTTTTTTTTTTTTTGGAATTTGTATTTTGAAATGAGACGTTTGACTTTTTTTTTGGAATTGGTGTTTAAGAGAGAATTTTTTTTATTTTATATTAATTTTTATTGTAATAAAGTTTGATTTAATGTTTTATAGGATTAAATATATTTGATGAGATGTGAGGAAGAGTTAGAGAAGAGTTTTTTTTTTTTTTTTTGAAAGTAGAGAGTTAGAGAGAAGTTGAGAGAGATTGTTATGTACAAAAAACAAACATGGAGTTGGATAATTTTCTCTCCTGACATCTCCGAACCCCTAAATCCAATCACCCCATATGTATTTTCTAATGTGTTTTTGTTGGTGTTTTGTTATTTTCCAATTTGATTATGAAAAAAAAAAAAGTTATTTGCACACACTTTGATGTGTTGTGTTAATGAGCATTATCAATGTAGTGATTGGTTGAATAAATGGTATGGTTCAATATAGTTTACGATTTGAATCAAAATAATAATGCTATTAATTTACTTTAGGTTATATTAAGAGTTGTTCACAATCGGAATCAAAAGTATATCTATATTGTTTATTCGACACATTTAGAAATAAAATATATTATAATGACTAAGCTACCTTATTCAAACTCATTAAAGTTCATTACAGCTATCAATACGATTAATGTTTTGTATATATTAAATTTTAAATTAAATCGATGACATCTATTAATAATTAGTAATCCAAATCGTATTTATTTTTAATAATGGTAATGTTTATGAACATACAACTTATACCGATATAAATTATAAATACTCATGAAGTAAATACCGTATTTATTATAAATAATAAAGTTATAGTTTCGAATCTAGTTATTATAGATAGGAGAACAATAATGATTTTAAGTAATTAATAATGAGTATTTAACAAGACCAAAAATTGGAGGGAAAATGTTTTGAAACACCAAAATTAGGATAAGATTGGTGAGAAAAATGGTATGTTCTACCAACCTTAAGAAAAATCATGAATTTAAAGTGTGTAACCAACTCCTTGCTACCCAAACAAAATCATGCCCCAAACCCCCTTATGACGTGAGCAGTGACTTCTTATGACCTCACTCTTGACATCATAATAAATTTCATGTTTTAAATTTAAACACAACAAAGTTCAAAATATTTCCCATTTCAAAAAAATAAATAAAAAAAATCAAAATATTTAATAAAAATAAATGTTTTCTCCAAATAAAAATAAAAGTTTAAATAAGGTTAAAACATCATTGTTCAAGTTTTACTCTATTTAGTCTCTAAAATTATTCTATTTTGGTGATTGAATATTAAATATACAATTTTAGTCGATAACTTAAAAAAATAATCTCTTTAATAAATATGAAGTTAATATTAATTGAATTTTTTTAAAAAAAATATTCAACATCATTTAAGATTTATAACTGTAACGACCCAATCCATAACCGTAAAGTTAAACCATAGAGGTTACTAACATGCATGAAAATCTTTAAAAATTTCAGTAGAATTTCCCTTAAAATATGGGAAGCTCATACCTAAAAAACAGAAACCTGGATATTTTAAAACATTTCAACTAAGTACCACAAGCTTAAAACAAAACAATCGTTCTATATAGGCAGTTAAAACACATGGACCAGTTCAAATGCTAAGTTATTACAACTAGTTCGTGCAGAACGATATGCATTTTAACTTAAAATTGTAAATAAATACAACTACAACGATGATGCAACAAACACATCCTCCAGATCTATTCCCAACTGCCTTGGTCATCTGCTCATATGCAAGCGGTGGTTTGAATCCACAACCCAACATAAAATGAAGGGTAAGTTTTCATAAAAATTCAGTAAGAAACCTCGCACACATCATATAGAACTAAGAGATGCATAATCAAAAGTCTCGAAATAACTTGCATAACAGAAGGGGAACAAATCACTTCCTTGCAGGCACTAGAAACCAATGAGTAACTATTTTATACACGATGACACTAAGTACTACTTCTTTTGGCAATTGATCTTTTTTTTTTTTTAATAAAAAAATCGAAGCTTTGCTCAACTGTATCCGTGGTAACCACACCTGTTTCTAAGCCAGACATCAGGGGACATCGAAGAAATGAGGACATGGGAGATGTCTACAAATTAATGTTACAAGTGAGTTTCGAACCTATGACCTTGACAATTGAAATTGGTTCAATAACATTAAAAATTTTAATATAAGTAAAGAAATTATGTGAATGTACTTCTAAAATTTATAGAAAAAGATGACAATTCTTTTTAAGAAAACTTTTTTTTTTTTTTTTTTTTAATTTTTGAAAGTCTAGTGATTTAAATTGAACAATTGAAAGTTGCTTCCTCATGTGGCGGGCAAAGGATCCAATATATCAAAACGAATAAATTTAAAAGTTTAAAAATTAAAATTAAAAAAAAAAAATCTTTAGAATACAAAGACTAAAATTGAAATTTCAAACTCATGCCACGAGGCACATATATAATTCTTTAAAAGGTCTAATAATATATAAAAATAAAAAATAAAAAAAAAGAAAAAAGAAAAAAGGAAAGGATAATTAAAAAAATTATAACAGTTTATTTTTACTGATGTTTGCGAAAGCAACGACAAGCATATATAAAACCACCGCAAGCTCATGCCACGAGGAACATTTTGTTTCTATTTCATTGGCCTTTTTTTCGGCATTGAATTTCATCGGACGTAAGCAGTGATGTCATAATAATTTTGTGGGTCCCTTTTTTTATTTTTAGTTATCGTTATAAATTAAAGTTTTTAAAACCGTCCAAATAGGCGAGTCATGTCGATGAGTTCTGATGGTAAATGTAAAAAAAAAAAAAAAAAAAAAAAATTATGATCGTTCAAAGATTATTAATATAAATATGTGAATTGAATACGTATTATCTTATTTGTTTGTAATTTATTTTAACTTTATAAATACGAATTTAATTTAAAAAATTAATATTTAACTTTTATATTATTTTAGAGTAATAATATTTTTTTTTTAGGGTTTGTAATCTTCTCCTCCAATTTATACTAAACAAATAAATAAATAAAATAGTCACTAAATATTTAAGAACTAGACTTGTAATCAAACATAAATATATTTTATTATTTGATTGTGTAAATTTTAGCTAGACAAACTTATTTTTAGATTTCAAAATATAATATTGTCGGTTAAATTTCAAATATAGTAAATTTTAAAGAAAAGTAGTTTATTACGACATCGTTAAAAAATGCATAATTCAAAGATGATAAGATTTTTGTGGGTTTTTATATATTTTATTTTTATTATTATTATTTTATAAGAGTAACCTCATAAAATCTAAATACACATGGCTTGGTACAAATGCATATAAGATATTTGGTGTCGATTCTTGGTTTTTCTTAATTTATTCTTATTTGACCTAATAATTTTGTAATTAGTTGACAACAACGCGAGTATAATATCAAACTTGTACGTCTTCATTTAAATGAGTTAGATAATATATTAAGTGGTAAGTATCTTGGATTGAAAAGTCTTTTATTTTTTTAAATTCAACAATATTGGGTGAAAAAAGTATTTAAACTTATAATCTCATCATTGTTAAATTATATAAGATGAGATTAAAGTTTTCTTCTCATGAATTTGAATCATCAAATTATCTAATTTATGGTCGTTGTACTCGGAAAAAATGAAATAATAATATTAAATATAGGGCGAAATACTATTTTGGTTTCTGTAATTTCAAATGTTCAATTTTAATTCTTGAACTTCGAGGTTTATATCATTTTAGTCATTGAATTTTTATAAGTCTAATTTTAGTCTTTGTATTAAAAAAAAAAAAATTTGTTTTTACAGTAAATTTAAAATTAATATTGATCAAAATTGGTTCAATAATATTAATGATTTTAGTACAATCAAAGATAAAATTATGAATATATTTTAAAAAATTATAGAGGTAGATACTAGGCAAAATTGGAAAAATATTTACAATAGTAGGAAAAAAGAAAATTTTAGCAATCATAGTTAAAATTACTGTATTATTAATACTCATTGTAAGATATTATTAATACATAATATTATATTAATTCACAATATTGTAATAATAACATATAATATTGTATTAATAATACATAATACTATATTAATAATAAAATAATAATGTATAATGTGTATTAATAATATAGTAATTTTTACTATGGATACAAATATTTTCAAATTTGCTTAGATCTGCAATTATTTTATGAAATTATACTATCCAGTAAAAAAAAAAAAATTTATACATCTTTTTTATTTATTAAGTTTAAGAAACCAAAAGGAACTAACTTTAAAATTGATGAATTAAATTAAATTTTTGAAAATTTAGGGAGAACAAATGTTAACATTCATGAATTAAAATTTGACAAATATTTTTGAAAATTTAAGGACTAAATTTGAACGAATCTCAACATTCATGAATTAAAATTAAACTTTGTCAAAATTTGCGAACTAAAATGATATTTTACCTTAAATGATGATAATAATCTTTTCAAAAAGGAATTTTTGGAAGGTTGAAATTCTGCACAATTTATAACTCCAAATGTCCATTAGAGAACAGAAGAAAAAAAGAGAGAATTCTCAAGAACACGTTTAAACTTGCACCAAAAGAAAATTCTTTTTGTTTTTCCTTCTTTCATTTTCTTATTTGTCTTTTAATGGTAATGGTCATCATACAAGTGAAGACAACGTTCTAAATCAAACTAGAAAAGGTACATAAAACTCAATATCTTAAGGGGGACAAATACAGATTCTCGGGATCAAACCTATGACACTGGTATTGAACTGGTTTATAACCAAACAATGAAACCATTGCAGCACTGACCCATTTGATGGGCAATTTAGATATTCATCTCTACATTTTGTTGTTCTTAATCTAAAAAATAGAAAAATATGACTTAATGAAGTGTTGTAACTCTTTGGATCTCATTAAGGGTTTGAGGCTAGGTTGTAACTCTTTTTTCGGGTAATTAATGAAGTGTTGGTTTTTCATTAATAAAAAAAAAAGGTAATGTCAAAATATGACTTAAATTTTTCTATTTTGCAACTCTAATTAACTTTCAAAATCCAACTACACAACTAATTGATGAATTATGATGGTAGATCATGTTTTCAATTGTGAAATGAGTCATTGGATCTCTACATAGGTGGGTTGAATACCAACGTGATTAAACCTTGTTAATTAATCTTATTAAATATGGCTCACTAAGCCTAACTCCCACCCATATCAGTTCACCAAAACCAATCAATATAATTAAAAATCCACCTTAGATAATAAAAAGGAGTACAAGGGTTTTTTTTTTTTTTTTTTTTTTTTTTTTTTTTAATATTTATGATTGTCGGGGCCAGTTTGTGCGTACCTCGACTAATGTCATGGGACATACTGCCTGATTCTAAAATATTTGAATGTTAAGAAAATTCATAAAAAATTAATTTATAAGTAGGTGGGTACCATGAATTGAACTCATCACCTTAAGCATCGCAAAAAGTACAAGACTTCACAATATCCTAAAAATAAAAAATACCTCATCACAAAAAAAAATTAAAAAATTAAAAAATTAAAAAAATAAAAAATCAAAAGGAAGTGATATTTCCTCATGTTAAAAAAGTTGGAAGATTGGAATTCTCAAAAGAATGGTAAAAAATGAATTATTTTGAATAGTTAAGAATAAGTGATTAGAAATAAAGAGTTATAAATGTGATTAAAAATGATTAGTTGTTTGGAATAATAAAAATGAAAAATGATTTATTTTAATAAGACTCCGAACATGTAACTCATAAAGTGACCTGAATAAAAATATTCAAAGATATTATTAATAAATAAATAAAAAAAAAAGGGTTGGAAGGTTGGAATTTTCCACCATTTAGAAGTCCAAATGTCAAAAAACAAGGACTTTTGAATTGAAAGTAGCATATCCATGAAAACAAATGAATATAAATTTCCCAGTTTGCCCTTGTTCCCATCTCCCCAAAATTTGTGTATAAAGAAGAAGCTCCCCTCCTCCCAAATCCCCAATTGCAAGAATAATGGGAGTGAAGCTACTAGATTTCTGGCCAAGCATGTTTGGGATGAGGGTTAGGATAGCCCTAGCCGAGAAAGGCGTGGCCTACGAGTACGTGGAGGAAGATCTGAGAAACAAGAGCCCTTTGCTTTTGCAGATGAACCCTGTAAACAAACAGATCCCTGTTCTTGTTCATGATGGAAAACCTGTTTCTGAATCTTCCATTATTCTTCTCTATATTGATGAGGTTTGGAATCATCAACCTCATTTCCTCCCCTCCGATCCTTATCTTAGAGCTCAGGCCAGGTTTTGGCTCGATTTTATCGACAAGAAGGTACTCTCCTTTTTTTTCCTTTTTTTTTTTTTTAGTATAAGTTGGGGTAGGGAGATTACAAATACCTGATTCAATCGGTGACCGTGGAAATGGATTAATACCAAACCACATAACTAATCGCGCCACCGATCCATTTAGTTTTTATTCATGGAGTTAGGTTGGGAATACAAACAAAGTGTCGTAGAATCCCACGTTAGTTAAATAAGGAGTAGATATTGGTTTATAAAGGAAGACAAATATCTCCATTGGTATGAAGCCTTTTGGTGGAAGTCCAAAAATAAAACCATGAGGATCTAGATCCAAAGTGGACAATATCATACAATTGTGAAGATCCGCAGTATAAATGAGAACCATTCATTGCTTTATTAATAATACAAATTTATTACTATTCTTTTAAATTGGAGCTTTTGGGGGAGATTATATGATTTTTTATTTTATTTTATTTTTCTAGTAGGTGGACTATATCTCCCCACGATTTATCATTTGGAATATAAGTTTTGTTTTTATAAAGCCTTTGTTTCCACTCATTTTGTAATGATGGAGTTATGGATGACATTTAATAGGCAGCATTTTAGCTGCCATGAATACATAGATATCCCATAAGAGCAGTTGCTCAACGACCGTAGTATATATTTAATGATTAAAAGGTCTTCGGTTTGAATCTTCCATCTCCAATATAGATATTTCTATAATAAGCAAATTTTAGGCCCCATTGAGTATATGGAAATTTCTTCCCTTTATTGTTCCTCAAATATTTATAAAGACAAAATTACCAAAAGGAAATATAGTTAACATAATATTCGATCATAATCAATTGGTTATGAATTTAAATGCACATTTTTAATTATTGTTGAACTCAACAAAATTAAATTTTTTTTGTAGATATAATATCTTTTTAGTTATAGCATGTTTTTTAAAAAATATTTCATAAATACGAAATATTTAAATTGTTTTGTTTCACCATGAATGAAGTCTATAGTTAAACTTAGGACTTAATAGAAACCATTAATTTAAATTGATAATTGATTTTTCTTTTTTTAATTTTAGCATCTATATAATAATAATAATTTATTCATGAATAATCCAAAAAAATAAAAAACTAAACATAATACTAGATTTATTATTGTCAATATTAATAACCTTCATGCAGTAGTTTAGTAGTCAATACGATCCTAAGTAACTCAGACGTACGATAGATTCTATTTATGTTAGTCATCTACGTAGAATTAATTTTTTGTATTAATTGGCCCGACAACCATGGATATAAAAAAAATTTAGAAACGAAATAAACTTAATCATCACGAATTACAAATGTTTAAAAGATTTTTTTAAAAAAAAAAAAGAAAGTGGTATGATACGTAGTTTTGTCTCGTGAAATTAGTTTATATGCACCTAAAAGTGCATACATGCTTGAATAGAAAAAAAAAAAGAAAAAAAAAAAGAAGAAAGATTTTGAAAGCTCTTGAAACTTATTCGTAACGAGTTTCATCTTTCTATCGACATACTTAACAAATGAAAAAAATGTGCAGTTCTACATTGCAACAAGGAAGATATGGGGAACCAAGGAAGAGGAAGAGAAAGAAGCAGGCAAGAAAGAGGTGATAGAAATTTTGAAGCAACTTGAAGAAGTTCTTGGTGAAAAGCCTTACTTTGGAGGGGACAATTTGGGAATTGTGGACATTGCTTTGATTGGATACTACCCTTGGTTTTACACCTATGAAACCATTGGGAAGTTGAACTTTGAGGCTGAGTGTCCCAACATTGTAGCTTGGGCAAAGAGGTGCTCCCAAAAGGAAAGTGTTTCAAAGTCTTTGGTTGACCCTAAAAGGGTCTATGACTTTGTGCTTCAAGTGAGGAAAGCTCTTGGTGTTGAGTAAAGAAATTGTTGCTGCTTCTAGGGTTTGAGTGGATCATATAACCTAGTGTGTTTTCTTTGTGTTTGTAGTTTTGGGGGTTTGTTTGGATGTTGAAATAATGTTCATTTGCATACTTTGATGTGTGTTTTTGAGCATTATCAATAATAATGTATTGAGTTATTGAATAAATGGTATGGTTCTCTTTGGTTTCTAGGTAAGAGGTCTTGGTTTTTGGTCTTGTGGAGATCCAACCCTTTTAGGCATATGGGTTCAAAAGCCCAAATCTTTATGTTTTATACTCTTAAATGGATGACATTTTTTGAGTGCTTGCTTCCCAACATAAGTTTGGGAGACTTTTTTTCCTTCCAATTCAACAATAATTTTAAGCAGGTGATTCGATTACATAACTAAGTCATACATTATATCGAATGACTCACCTCGTGTTGGTATTTAAGTGTAGTTCAATTGTTAAAATGTTTCTTTTTAGTCTCCAACTCAATCATTAAAAAACCTTAGATTTATTGAAGGTTACTCCAAATTATTAACCTGTTTATCTTTTAGACTATACAAATCTACATTTTTTATGAAGAGGAGTGTTTTTTGTAAAATTTGGAAAGGGAGTATTCAAATGTTGTTCCTCAATCTAATTGAGGCACTCACAATATTCTAATTATTGCAATTCTTCCAACATGCAAGAAGTTATGAATAGTATTTCCAAACTCTTGGTAATAAGGAAAGAATCACATCTGAATGATTTTTCTTTTTAACTAATTCATTTTTTGTATACTACCATTTTCAACTCATATAGTAATGGGCTTTCTTATGTTTCACTAAGTTGAACCTCCAAAACTTCTCCCAAGTCTTCATTCTTATATCTCAATACACAAAAATAGACACATTCAAACTTATTTTAGTAAGAGGAAAAGTGAGGTCATTCGTTGACATGATCTAAATATTGATGGTTCCACAACAAGTACAACCAACAGATGGGAACAAGCCTCGATTACAAAATAAGCATCTGTATACATCTCATCGATATTGTCAAAAGTTTATCCCCCAAAGGCCATCTAAAATCTCTCAATCGTGTGTTGACAAGCTCCTTATGCTTTTTCTACTGGATTTATGGAATCCTCATTTGAAATTGCCACGGTTTTCTCTGGTTGCTACTACTATTTATGTTCTTTTAACCACTATATGTTCGTTCTGGCTGCATTGTCAGCTGTTTTGCTTTTCTATTCTTCAAGATGTGGTTGCCTCATTTATGATATAGATCTTTTTGTTGGTTCTATATATATATACATACATATTTTAATGGTTGCCTCATTTAGAATACATTTTATTTTATTATTTTGTTTGGGTTGAAAAACAATAATATGTAATTCAAAGTTATACTACATACGTAAGTATCAATGTTTAGGTTATGACCTAAATTGTTTTTTTTTTTTTCACAATTTTCTTTTTCCAAACAATCTCTCTAGAATTTCATGTAACAATTCATTCAAACACCTTTTATCCAAACATGATTTTTTTATATCTACTCATTCAAACAACTTTATCTAAACATGGTTTTCGTGCAATCACTTTAAACACTAGATTTAAATCACTCGATCATTTCCATTCAAATATGACCTAGATGATTAATTGCAAGGTTCATATACTATAAAATAATAATAATAAGTTGGAAGGTTAACTTCAATGTTCCATCTATGGGTGTTAAAAAAACTCGACTAACCCAACTCAATTTGATGGGTGGGGTTATCAACTTATTTGGGTTGAGTTGAGTTCAAACAATTGAAATTTATATGGATTGAATTGATTTTTCATTGACCTAAAATTAATTTGGGTTGACTCGAACTAACCTAAATTTATTATTAATTTTATTTTTTTTATGCATAACATAATTATGTATGCATATAACTATTTTGAATTTTATATTCTCCAAAATTCTTTAATCTTTTTTTCAATCCTTAGGGGTATTTGTTTGTTGAATTTATGGAGGATTTAGAAATGAGTATTTACTGACTATTCTTCAAAAAATCACATCCAAACGAGTAACTACTTTTCATTTCTAATCACTCCTAATCCTTCATTTCTAACATAGCTTTTCATTTCTACCAACTCATTTTTAATAATATATTTATAACTACTCAAAATAACTCATTTTAACTCTTCATTTCTAATCATTCATTTTTAACCAACTAAAATAATTCTTTATTTGAAATTCATATTCAAATAAGTTATTGTCTCAAATTTCTCTATAAAAAAAATTACATCCAAACGAACTTTTTGCTACAATTCCTCCATAAAAATCTACATCCAAACAAGCTATTATAAAAACCTCAATATCTAACTACTCATCCAAATACCTCTTAGAATGTATCTATCACGATACAAATTGAAGTTAAATTGTTAATTAAAATTATTATGTTGAATTTTATAAAAAAAAAAGGTTAAAAATAAATAATGAGTATATATTGAAATTATAAACAAAAACAACCTTGGATCATTCAACCCAAAAATATATGAGTTGGCCATTGAAACTATATTTTGTTTAAAAAACAGTCACTTTCATCTTGAAAGCTTTAGTTTCTTGAATGCATTCTTGGCCATTGAAACTCTATTGTGAAAATGTGCAGCTTTATGTTGCAACCAAGAAGACATGGGGCAGCAAGGGAGAGGAGCAGGAAGCAGGCAAGAAGGAGGTGATAGAAAATTTCAAGCAACTTGAAGAAGTTATTGGCCAAAAGCCTTACTTTGGAGGTGAGTACTTAGGATTTGTAGACATTGCTTTGATTGGATTCTACCCTTGGTTTTATACCTATGAAACCATTGGGAACTTCAAACACAATAGCTTGGGCTAAAAAGTGCTCCCAAAAGGACATTGTTTCTAAGTCTTTGGCTGACCCTATCAAGCTCTATGACTCTGTACTTCAATTTAAGAAACGTTTTCGCCTCGACTAAACTAAGTTGTCTGCAGCTTTTCATGATCTGTGGAGCTTTAAGGATATGTGTGTATATAATCAAATGTATTTCTTTCTGTTTGTAGTTTTGGGGTTTTGTTATTTCTTGTTTGGATGCTGAAAGGAGTTCATTTGCATCCTTTGATGTGTGTTTTGTTTTGAACATGAGACGAACTTAGGTGTAGGCTGAACACTTCGTCTTCTACCATCATGTTTACAAGGAAAACGCAAAAGAGTTAGGTAGGCCTGATATTTGGAATACTATGGGCTTTTGGAGGATACTTGCAGCTACCTCGGACAAAACTCCGATAGCTGTGGATCTAACGACTTTATTAGAAAGTCGAATTACCAACTGAATTAGGGTTTTTCAATGTTTTCGTTGAAAGACGCAGACTAACCAATGAGAGCAATAGCTTAAGGACATTAAAGTATGTCTATGATGAAGAGGTTGTGGTTCAAATCCCATTTTCTAATTACTGTTGAACTAAAAAAACATGAGTAAAGTGTAATTGTAGTAAAAAAAAAAATGACAACAAGAGACAATGAGTGCATAGATCAATTGGTATTGATGTATGACTTCGATCAAGAAGTCATGGATTCAAATTTTTAATCAAAATGTTGTTGAATTCAAAAAAATAAAATATACTTGCAGTTCTTCTCAATTGTAGCTGCACGCAAATGAAATACATAAATTTTTGTACTTTTCTTAACAAACATTGAATTCTGTACACACCAAGACATTCATATATGATAAGAATTCCCTTTCTTTTTCTGATGAAAACCAAGTGGATGATACCAACATTATCATCATCCCCATAATGAATATTGACCCACATACAGGGGTATAGTGTATGAGAAGTCAATAATTTCTACAATTCTAAATGCAAAACAAACAAAAAGCCAATGTGTTACTCAATTAAACAACTATTCTCCCTACTGCTGTTCCACCAATATTCCAACCCCTCTCCTTTTCCTTCTTACTTTGAGTTTCTTTACTAGTTACTCTTCTACCATTACCTGCTAACACCCTGTGCACTGCCATCCTTCCTCGACTTCCGATCGATACCCTGACTTTCTCCATCCCCAGATTGATACCACCTCTTCTCATGTGTTGTTGCTGCACTGGTGACTTCAACTCTCTCTTCTTTTGAAGGCTGCTGCTCAACTTCTTCCCTCCATGTTTGATCTCTTTAGGACTGTTGTTGCAGTGTGCCTGTTCGAGCAAGTTACCATTGTCCGATCCATCGCCTTCGTCTTTCTTGTCAACTTGATATGAGGGCAATGGCAACATTGGTGATGGAAGATGAGTTGAGCTCGGTATGCTGGGTAGAGGGGCTAGGGAGTTTCTCCGAGGAGCAAGGGCCATTGGTAAACGACGAACCGCCATTGGGCAGATAGATGCTCTTCCTGTCCTCTTTGTTGGCACAAGAGATCGTTCTACCATTTCTGGATTGTTTTCCTTCTCTGTTGAATCAGTGTGCTTGTTGGCAACATTCACTGGAGGAAAGGGAAATGACGATTTGAAGCCAGTGTTCTCGGTTAGTGGGCGAGTGAGATTTACTTGTTCCTTTCCAAGCATGGTGTTAGATGATCCATGGAGAATTTTTTGACTACCTAATGGTCGAATAGCTAGTTGTGGCCTTGTCGGTGCAGACTTGTGGTCTTCTGATTCAGTTTTCATTTGCTGCTGCTGTAGCTGCTCTGCTATTCGTGCATCGACATGCTGGCGCGCTAGCTTCCTTTCAACAAGAAGCTGAGCTTCAAGTTCTTTGACCTTATGTACACAAAATCAGCACAAGAACATAGTTGCTAACTGGTTTTGAAATAGTGAATTCAGTAAATGTGAAAAACTCCTCTTACCTTATCTTGTAGATTTTTGTTTTTCTGATCCTTTTCCTTCATTTTCATGTCTAGTACATGCATTGTTTCTTCCATCTTTCTGATTTGTAGATCTTTACTCTTCATATCTTGCTTTGTTTTTTCAGCCTAACACAAGCAATAAGTGAAACAGATTATAGAAAAACACATAAAATGGCAGAATCCTGAAGGGAGAAAAAAAACCCCAAACAGAAGATTGTAGCTGTTACAGAGAGGCATTTGTACCATAAGTTTGCATTTTTGGAATTCAGACATATCAAGTTGTCTCTTAGCAGGACCCAACTCAATTCCTCTTACTCTGCTTGCAAAGTTCAATGAGCAAAGAGTCTCATTCAAGTCATTTTCATTGGGACTAATCTGTAGAAACATGAGTGTCTTGGAATCTCCCCCTATGAGAACAAGAGATCTATTAATCAGTAAAGCATAAATACACAAGCAATTTGTTTATAATATCTAGAACAAGAGGCTTACTACCTAGCGAATCTTGAAGCAAGTGAGTGAGCTTGGAGTTCCTGCCAAGAGTCGAGCAAAGGAAGACGGTGTATCAGTTATTCACAACATCGTGGGATAATATAACAGCAAAATAGTTCAAATTTTATTTACCTGAAAGGAATATGAGAGCTTTTTGTGGCAAGAGCAGATATTACATCACCAAGAGCCGAAAGCGATCGATTAATATTTTGTGTTTCCTTGAGTCGTTCTCCCTGTACTTCTACTTTGGCGATCCGCTCACTACCCGCCAAATCCACCAACCAGAGTTTGCTACTAGTACATTCCCCATTTAGCAAATTCTCCCCCTTCACCATCACACAGAGTATGCTGTTTGTTGAGAAACAAGAACAAATAACCAATTATATTTTCTACACATTACATCCTTTTCATAAGTTAGCCAAATGTAAAACAGATAGACAGACCAATGGGATCTGCTGCTGTGCTCATTACAATTGGTTGAACCAACAGCTCTTGCATTACTGCCAGTTTGTAGAACTTCCCAAACTTCACTCATGTTGTCGACAGGCGCCTCGACCATGCCAGGAACATGATGAACTCCTTCACTGATTTGTCTTACTTCAAGCCTGAAATAACTTATGAAAATGAGAAGTTTCACTATGGTACTACATAGTAACATTAAACTTAACCATCCTTTAACAGATAATCAACAATATTAAATATAACATAGTAACATCCTACTTACTAATTAACAGTATTATTATTGCAATCGCATCGACAATCGACATCCTACTTACTAATCATCCTAACCTTTTTGCACCATTTCCTGACTGAGATCCTGAGACAAGCAAGTCTCGTATTTGCTCATTATACACTTCCAAGACACTAACAGATACTTTGTATCGATGTAGCTGCTCGCGCTCCTTTGTTAAGCAAAACAGCTCTTCGAGAATCCTATAATTGACTCCACGAGCTCCCTCAGTGCCCGCCATTGTAAACGTTTTTCCTGTTCCAGTTTGGCCATATGCAAAGATGCAAACATTGTAGCCATCTAGAACTGAAGCTGCAAATGGTGCAGTATCTTCAAAGACATCTCCTACAAATGCAGGTACACAAATAATCAATATGCTATCATAGATCACTTCTAATATACTACTAGCTCATTTACACTAGACTTTCACTCTTTACCTTGATTTGCTTGAGGACCAAATACAGCATCAAACTTAAAGATTCTTCTGGGAGCGCCGTTTGACTTAACAATCAACTCGCCATCTTTAGCCGAATCGAAATCAACAACCATTGAAGCTCCAGATGCAGTCTCTTCGGTATTTAAAGGCCTACACCGACAAAAGACCCTAATGTTTCCTGTAATGAACAGTATGACATCACTAACAGCTTTCAGTTTCTCTCTAACTTGGATCAATCTTTTGAGACCAGAACACTACAGTAAAGCTAGCTGACCTTTCAACTCCAACATCTTATTGTAGAGTTCTTTCCGTTCCTTAGCTCCTTCAACAAATTTAGTCTTCAGGTTTTCTTGCAAATCTAATTGCTGTTTAACTATCAAATGGGGAGGGAAAAAACCAGTAGACTCAGAGTTAATTGGCAATGTATTCATAGAATTAACATCAGGTAGATTCTTGTAAAAAAAAATTGGCATGCCAGCTTACATGCTGTCTGAATTTTTGAACTCATTTCATTCATATCCACAAAGCAGTTCTTGAAAGCCAAAGCCTCTTCTGATAATTTGATGTTTTCCATTTTCATAATCTGAGAGATGAAACTTCTCAATAACTCATTATTCATGAATGTAGATTTGTTGAATGTTTACTTTAAGTACCTTTACTTTTCTGGTAAGGTCCCTCAATGTAGTGAACCATTTGCTCTTCTCTTTCACCTGTCCCTCAATGGCAAAAGCTGCAAAGGGAAAATGCATCAAAGGATCATTTAACAAATAGTGAAAAAAGCTACAAAAGACAATGTCTATTAATTACCAAGAGATCCAACATGCATCGACTTGCGCATGAGCTCATTTTGTAGCTCATTCAAAGACTTCCAAGCTTCTTGACATTCTCTAGTCTTTTGATTGTTTTCCTTTCTAAGTTCCTCCATATCTCGCCTTGCTGCTCCTAACTCATTCTTCATGAGCTCAAAATCCTTTTGGAACTCTAGGTACTTCTCTTTTACTATCATGTCACCAGTATCCTACAAAACATGAATAAGATAACTTTATAGTATGCACACTACCTGTTCTAATACTAAATCTAATCAAATTTATGAGAAGATTTACTTTGGACATCTCTGAGTTTGGTAGTTGAGATGATTCCATATCTTCCAGCAGTTCAACTTCTTTAATATCTGACATGAGAATTGTCCATTATCGAAAGATGATAAACACTAATTTTGAACAAACGTGAAACATTGGAAACCATCATGGTTTGATACATAGTGCCCACCTACGTAGGAATTAATTTCCTAAAAGTTTTCTTGATATCCAAATGTTGTAGAAACACAAGTATGTCTCGTGAGAGTAGTCGAGGTGTGCGTCAGCTGACCCGGACTCTCACTGATATAAAAAGCAACAAACATGAAAGATTGGAAATAAAATGCTTGGTTTACTCACTTAAAGGAAGATCTTTCCTCACAGAAATACCACAAACAATTGGCCTGCCCATCAGTCCTTCAAATCTAATGGCTAAATCCTTTACATCTACAGAAGTTTTGAGGCCAGACACAATGAGAGGCTTATTCCCACCCACACGAGCATATATATCCAAGCCAGAAACAACCTACAACCAAACCACAACATATCTATCCAGATTTCTTAAGATTAAGAACAAAAAAAAAAAAACAATATAATGTTCTGCAAGTGTTTGGGAAATAAGATGCAGGTTCTTACCTTCTGGTCTTGCAAATAGACATCAAACACCCTCATACCAGAAGGGCCATTAGTGAACACAATTTCAGCAAAATACAAATCAACAACATAATTCCCAGGTTCCAATGATGAGAAATTGTAACAAAAATTCCCAAAACGAGCTGTCTGATATAAAGGATGTTCAATTTCATCAGACCTAATTGTATCACCACCCTTAAACCAATTGTCTTCCACATAGTTTATCCCATCCAAAGTCACAGCATCATTTGAGGAACCTGCATTTACACTTACAGCTTGAACAAGTTCTTCAGATTGAAGAGAACTGGAAGCTGGGGTTGGAGCCAACTCAAAGGAAGAATCTGGAGATAATTCTGGCTCATAGATTTCACATATCTTAGAAAATGTAACAGATGGGGTTCTCTGGCTATAGCTACCTTCAATTCCAGAAAAGCTATTTTCAAAGGAAAGCTCCATTGAAGATTCCATTGGTTTACAACACTTAATGTCCAAGATTTCTGGTGAATCACAGTATTTGTTTTCAGTAATATCAGGAGAACCAGCACAGATAACTAGATCAGGAGAAGTCAATGTAAATTCTGGCATGATGGATTGTCCTGAAACTTACAATGATTCAATGTTAGATCGAAAAACACAGAAATGAGAAAACTACAACACAACAATGGAACAAAATTAGGGTTTTCATCATTTCAGCTAAATGAAAATTGGGCCACAAAAATTAGCTCATTAAAATGTAGAAATGAAAGAAAACTCTCAATTCAGAAATGTCCGTAAAGAACCCATTAACCCACCACCAAATTATCAATCAATTTCAGTAATCCAAACTCAATCTCACTAATAACAAAGAAAACCACAACACAACAACAGAACAAAATTAGGGTTTTCATCATTTCAACTATATGAAAATTGAGTCATAAAAATTAGCTCATTAAAAATGTAGAAATCGAAGAAATCTCTCGATTCCCAGATATTCATAAAGAACCCATTAACCCGCCACCAAATTTTCAATCAATCTCACTAATCCAAACTCAATCTCACTATTAACAAGACAATTTCATCTTAACAGCACAAGATAAACATCAAGAGAAAGAATCGAACAGCGTTTACCTCGAGCAGGGCTGGAAATGGAATCTTGATCTTGCATTGCAGCTAAACTTTCACGAAAATTTCTTGAAATGGGAAACATGGGAAAGAACAGAGCAACTAAAAATCGATCGCTAGAAATGTCAAACTAATCTCAGAATCTTGCGTTACTCTTATGATGAGAAATCAAAGAATTAGAAGAAGAAATGGAGAAGGAGATTCAAATGGGCGAAGGCGGGAAGTAATGAAAATGATGATTTTTAGTTTTAAGTTAAAAGAGATGGAAAATTTTGCGTTACTCTTATGATGATAGTCGACCGTTGTGCTTATTTTTTTAAATTTGTATTTACGGGAAAATTTATTTAGTTTTAAAAGAAAAATAAATGGAATTTGAAATTTGTTTAACCGGGCCAGGCCGCGGGCAAGGGTGGCCCGTTGGGTCTTCCTTACATGGGTTATTTTTACCTTTTCAATTTCCTTTTTTTTTCCTTTATGGGAAAAATGAAATTAATAGTCCAACAAAATATTCTACTTTTAGTTTGTTTCTTTATCAAGCTTTTTTCAAGAGTACCGTTTTTTTTTTTTTTTTTTTTTTTTTTTTTTTGAGATCTAGAATACCGTTTTTTTAATGTTAATTTTGATAATACCGTAGTCGAAGGGTGATTGTATTTTTTGTAATTAATTTTGTAATATAAAGTTTAAATTTTGACGTCTTTTCAAAAAAGAGAAAAAAAAGAAGCTCATTACATTTCTTAAATAATATGAGAGTCAAATAGCGATTTCTTAGATTGACTGATTTTTTAGATCAAAGTCATAATTGTGGTATTGAACTAGATTACCATCAAACATTAAAACCACTAACCGATCAATCCTTTCGGTCAACTGTTAAAATTTGAGGGAAAAAAAAACATATTATTCATGAAGATAAAATTTTGATTGTTTGTTTTAACCAAAATTTTGAATATTCACCATATTGTTATTTTAAAATAAAATGTTCAAATTTTTACTTTTTAAGTATTGGGAGTAGCATTTAAATAGCTATGAATATATTTTCTGATATATATATATATATATATATATATATATATATATATGGAGAGTATTAATTGAATGGTTTGATTTTATTCCGATTTTATTTTATTTTATTTTATTTTATTTTTTGTCTTCATCACATTAAATGTTTCTACTGGTTAGTGACATTAACAAGTATTTTGATTTCAAAATTCAAATAATAAATCAAAACAATTTTCTTTGCTGCTCTGCCCTGGATGTTCAAGTTTTTTGGTTTTGATTGTTGTGTCTTAGTATTTCGGTAATTTTCATTTTTAGTTTATGGTCATTTTGTTAGTTCGGATGGAGCTCGTGGATAAAGGTTTCTCTAACTAACCTCATGATTTCGTATATGTACGATAATGGGTATAGACATGAATACGTTAACTATATTATTGAATTGTCGAGCAAACAAAGGTATCATTCTATCAAGGAAGAGCATGTTTTACTCCATGTTATCTAGTGGGGTGCAAGGTAAAATCGAAAAATCGTCCAAACCGCCAACACCAATCGAAGTAGATATCAGTTCGAGCCAAAATAGAATATTTTGGGAGGTTTCAGTTTTTTAGGATTTTGAAACTGTTCAATATATATATATATATATAAAGAAGATTTATGAAATAAAATTATATTGTAGTTCAATTGGCTAGTGTCTGTATTAATTTTTGCTCTTACTAGGGGCTTAGAGTCGATCGTTTTAATTTTGTATTTAATCAGCTATTCTCTATTATGTTATATATTGATTCTTAACAAAAAACAATATTTCAAAAGCCTTTGTGGTAGAATTGGTCACGTACTTACTATTCTTTGCTAGTTTAAGTTGGAGATTTGTCATTTTATTTAGATGAATTACACGCGTTTGTTATCATTTTTTGATAGATCGAGCATCGTCGGTTAATCATTTCAGACTTGTTCGGTTGGGTTCTAAAATTCTTTAAAAAAGATTAGGGTTCAATTCCAGTTTGACCCTTAAATCGAGCCGAACTAAACCATTTAAGTTTGGGTTAGAGACTTTTGCTTGGTTGTTGGAGGCTAGTAATAAACTTGCAATATAGAGATACTTAATAGGGAATTTGCTTTAGATGTCAATTTTTTTTTTTTTTGGTCATAACACATTTTTTGGAATATTTCACCCATAACAGAATTTTGTACGTTTTTCTTTTGTATATTTCAATTCTTTCATTCATGCATTGATTGAGAATTATATGTAATACCAATTGAAAATTATATATTGAAAAATAGTAACTTTGTTAGAATTTATGACCGTTATATTTATCATTAAAAAAATAGTAATATTTTTACTCCAACAAAATGAGAGTTTAGGGAGCAAATCTTCAACCTTAAAAATGTGTATAGATCTCTTAACCACTTATGAGTTATGACATGTTCTATATTTTTCTACAGAAATATTTGAATGCTGCCTATGCAAATATTACTCATTTTTCTATTCATGATTTTTTTTTTTTTTTTTTTTTTTTCAATTTCCCTATCATTTTTACTTTACTTGTAATACTTTAAACTTTCACATCAAGGCCTATATAAAATCAAAACACCATTGTATATAATGGCCCAAAAAGTTCTTTTCCCATCAAACTAGATGGTCATGCCAGCATCAAAATTCAAGTCCATTGTCAACATTACTATCCCCTCCTTGAGATCATGGCAAACTGCATTAAATCTAATAAATAAATAAATAAATAAATAAATAAATAAATATATATATATATATATATATATATATATATATATTTGAGTACACATTAGGAGAGGTGAACCAACAAATTCATAGAGGGCACAACTACTTTCAAATAATATGAGAGTCAAATATCAATTTTCGATCTTGAATTCGTAATCGTGGAGTTGAAATGAATTAACACCAAATAAGATAACTAACTACGACACTCACTCATTCCATTATAATATTTATATATATTTGTTGTTTGTTTGGCCTAACTTATTTCTTAATTATGTGTCCAAAATTTATAATATCATTTTGCATCCGCAATTGAATTGATAACTACATCCTGTTCGACTTTATGCCAATTTTCAAACTCACAATGAGACGAATTCTTAAAATATCCATTAAAAAAAAAAAGGTTAGGGTCTCTATGAACATTTTATTTTTTAAATTTAAATTTATTTTTACTTAAGTTATGTATTCCTTAATTAAGTATTTTGAATCTTAACTTAATTCAAAAAATCAAAACACCATTTTGATTTTTTTTTTTTTAAATTTGGTTTAATTTATAAAAAAAATTATTGATGTACCCATCAAAATAAGGAAAATTAGTAATCATAAACTTACTTTTCAAAACTAAAAAAAAAATGGTTATCAAACGTAATAATTCATTTGTAACTGTTAAAATATGGCATAGACTTTAATTAGGATTCCATTTAATTATTAATACGTAGTTAATAATTAGTAGAACCAATTTTGTTTAAGTGGTTAAAACTAATTAGAAAATTAGTTTAGTGTGGCCACTCCCATTTTTTAAATCATGTACACTCATTTTATTCACTATAAATAGATTGGCATGCATCTAAAATCATTTAAGTATTTCTTGAGTTTTTAGGCATTGGGTCATTTTGAGAGAGATTATTGAATTTGCTAAGTGTGAGTCATTTAGTAAAGTTGAGAGACAAATTTAAGTGAGGTTGCATTTGAGAAAGGAAAAAGGGTTGGGGACACAATAGTCTTTTGGATAAAGAAGAGAGAGGAAAGAGAAAGAAAAAGATAGAGGAAAGATGGAAGAGAGTCTTCTCCCCCAAGCAAAAAATCGTGAAACCCAAATGGGTTTCACATTTCCTTCATCCCATTGTAAGCTAAGGGGAAGCGTTCAAGCATCCCCACCATCACGAGTTTCCGGCGAACCAGCGGCGCCGTACCTCCAAGTTTTCGGCAAGGATCGCAAAGGGTAGTGGGTTTGAGTTCTTGCGGGTTCTTTCATCAAGAAAGCTTGAAGAAGGAAGTGTTTTCTTGGAGCAATTTGGGGATTTCACTTTGCAAGGCAAGTTCTACAATTTTGGAGTGATTCTTGCCAAGATTGGAGCAAAATCTCAAGGTTCTTCTCAAATCTACAAAGGTGGTGTCAAAATCCCTTTTTCCTCATTTATCCTTTATTTGTCTTCTTTGATGTAACCTTTTCAAAATGAACTTGTAATACCTTTTGTA
The DNA here is from genome assembly GCA_037833695.1 of Sechiopsis laciniata. NCBI lineage: Eukaryota > Viridiplantae > Streptophyta > Magnoliopsida > Cucurbitales > Cucurbitaceae > Sechiopsis > Sechiopsis laciniata. Next base: position 9,733,133 of record JBBMKA010000022.1, read on the forward strand.
ATTGTTTACTATTTTGGATTAATCTTGAACATTTGAACACTATCTCTAACCCTACAATATTTAGATATATAAATTCATTGAAAATTAGTGCGTCCATAAATTGAATTTAAGTTTTTGGTTCCTTAAGACCTTCTTTGACTATTAAACCAACTTATGGTAGTTGACTAATTCAAAATCTTACTCATGCCATTAGATTTTTAAAAATGACATTATACTTGTATGGCAGAGGTCTCCAAAGTTCAAACTTCAACTTATCCTCTCATAAATTGATAATTTTACAATTTTGATGGGAGGTACCTAGGAATCTAACTCCTTGACATTTTGAAGACTTACTGTAAATACTTAAATTTTTTTTTTTTTAAAAGGACACTTTATATTCACCAAAACACTCAGTTGTAGGACAAAGGGCAGAAAATGTTAGGAGAACTAAAAGGTAAAAGAGAAAAACAATGACAAAACCCCCCAACTTTGTTTTGTTGGTATGGGCTTGTCCATCAAATAAAGCTATTTCTTTTCATATAAATGAGAGAATCAAACAAGAAAATACTAATCTTTTGGCTTTGGACCTTTGCAATAATTGTTTTAATACGTCGATAATGCGACCAAAGTTCCACATTCTCAACCGTTAGCGTGGGTCTCGGTCTTCAGAGTCGGTCCGTTGGTGGGTGAACGTAGTGGTCTAGTTTATAGGTGGCTGACCACCCTTTGTGGGTCTCGGTGTAGCCCTCGACTTTTCGATAGTTTTAGATGGTGTGTGTAGATTGAAAGATTGAACCACTATATAGTTTGCCATCAATTATCTATTGTTTGTTGACTTAGTTGCTGAAAATTGCATTCCTAGATGTATTAAAATTTAATTTATAACAACTGATATCAGAGCGATCTTTACGTAACAAAATATTTGTCAAATAAGTTTTAAAAGAATTTTTTGAAGAATAAAATGGATTAGAATAAAGGCTTGGAAGAATTTTGAAAAATTGTGGTTGATCTCAATAACATCAATGAGAGGATGTTGGATGAAAATTGAACATTCATTTCGAGAGGTTTAGACAACCATTGAATTTGGAAGAGATTCCCTTACACCATGGATGCCTTAAAAACAAGAAATCTCGAATTTAAGAAAAGAATACCAAATTGGATCCTTGGGAGTGTGACCAAAGTCTCTCGTCAACTATATGAGAAGACGATCATGAATTTAAAAGTAATTAGATGCATTATCTGTATTGAAATTATATTTTTTTTAGTAAAAAATAACAAAGTCACATGAACAATATCATATTAACGTAGAAATTGGTGAATGGTGCTTGTCTCCTAAAATGATATCCAAGTCATGTCTTCCTAGTCGAGTTGGTAGAATTTTTTAGTGTTGAATAAAAAGGTGGACCTTGGATGAGGTTTTGGTTGAAGAGTTAGTTTGAGGATTTATTTTAAGGAATTAATTTGAGTAGTTAGAAATTGAGAGTTGAAGTCAAATACTCGTTTAGATGTGGTTTTTATGTAGAAGAGTTATAGGCAATTAACTTATTTGGATGTGAATTTAAAATGGATGGTAAAAAAAGAATGATTAAAAATGAATTATTTTGAAAAGTGAGAAATGAATCATTAAAAATGAGTGGTTTAAAAATGGGAAGTTATTTTGAGTGGCTAGAAATTATGAATTATTTTGAATAGTAAAAATAAATAGTTATTTTGAGTAGTTAAAAAAATTCGTTTAGATGTAATTTTTCAAGGAGGAGTTAGTAAATCATCAATCTAAAATCTCATTAAATATGGCAAACAAGCACCCTCTATATATATATATATTCATTTTACAATCTTGATGGTTAGAGTACCTTGTAATCAACTCGTAAATTTATGGACTAATTAGTTCTAAATACTAAAGATGTGTCTGTATAGAGAGATTTGGACATGAAGGATAGTGATTAGGAAGGTTTTGAGTGATTACGAAGGTTTTGTGAGATAAAACTTTGTTTAGATTAAGAGGTTATTAGCGGATGTGGCCCAAACCTTCTTTTCTATAGATGAATCATAAGTAGTTGATAGTAAAAAAATATCGTTTGAATTGAGAGGTCAGGAAGGAATTATAAATAGTTGAAATAGAAATGATATTATACTTAAAGGGTTTATCGAGATTTTATGAAAGTTTTTAATTATAAATTTTTTAAAAAGTTTTTGGAAAAGTTTCATCCAAATGTGAATTAAATCAAACTCTAAACAAATTCTTACAAACCTTCTACTCAAACCTACTATAAAATGATAAAATATAAGTTTAGTTTCTATGATTTGAAGCTATAGAATTTAGTCTTAATGATTTTAAAAATTAGAATTTAGCACATATGGTTTGATAAAATCTAAAAAATAATTGTGACGCTTCTAATCGTTAGAGAATTAAGCACTTGAAAGTTTATTAATGTATTAATGATGACATTATGAATTAAGTGACTAATATAACAAAAAAATCATATCATTTATACTTGAATAGTGAGCTTCTATATATTTAATGCATTAAAGATAATATTTTAAATTTTATAAAATTATGGAATTAAATTCTAACCTTTTGAAATGATGTGTATTAAATTCTAATTTTCTTTTAACCCTTCAACTAAATTTATATTTTACACCCCTATAAAATAGCTACCTACCCAATAAATGAGGAGAAACTATTTGGAAGTTGAAGGACAAAAGCTCAATTGATAAATTAGATAAATTAGACCAAACAAAAGCTCAATTGATAAACCCAAGATAAGTCAAAGGTTATTAACCCAACATATTATCTGTTTATGGCCATTGCTATTTGGTAGTTGAAGGACAAAAGGACACATGACCGAAAATGTCAAGATAGCTCAGAAATTAAATGAGGTAAAAAAAATTAAAATTAAAATGGAAACCCCCAACTTTCCAGGTTTCAATTTTGTGGTTGGTTCTTTTGGTAGGGGCTGCCCATGAAATAAACCTATTTCTCTTCATTAAATGACAGAATCAAACAAGAAAATATTATTACTTGGGCCTTTGCAATAACTGCATTTTTTCAAAAATTGAGTAAATAAATAAAAATCTACTGTTTTTTTTTCCTTTGATAGTAAAATGATATAAGATGAAAGTGGTTGGATTCGATTTTGGGCAAAAATGTATAATTGAGAGTTTTTTTAAAAAAATAATAATAATAATAATAGAACTTTTAAATATGTTCTATAAGCATATTTAACAGATAATAATGCAGTTGATCTTTTTTTTGAAAAAAAAAATGATAATAATGTAAGAAAAAGGGATTGAAAGTGGTTGGAGGGATTAAACTAACTACATGATAATAATTTTTTTTCTTTGGTAGTAAAATGAAATAAGATGAAAGGGATTGGGAAAAAACAGAAATATGTTGGTAACTTTTTTTTTTCTTTCTTATTCTCTAAAATTTGAAGTTAAAAATGTAGAAGTTCTTTATGTGGGGTTTTGAAATTAAATATATGCAAGGGGGTTTTACGTTATATTTATGTTTAGATATTTAATAAGCACTGTGTAAAAAAAACGTTCTTAAAAAATAATCACGATAATAATAATTTTGTTAATAAACACGCAATAAGATAAGGCTTCTACTATTCTAAAAAAAAAAAAAAAAGATAACGCTTCTACTAATTTTAGAAAAATTTGGAAATTGAAGAAAAAAAAAGAAACAAACAAAATATTTGATTATGTTGTTTCCAACCTTTCTAAAAATAACCAGTAAAGATCGAAAGAGTTCGTGACATGTTGGTTTCATTGTTTGTTGGTAATTTAGTTCAACACTCTACAGTCATAGATTCGTTATTAAAAATCAGTATTTGACTTTCATTTAATTTAGAGTAGTAGTGCTCTTTATATATGATTTGTGGTCTCTCCCCTCTTAAAAAAAATAAAAATGAAAAACAAAGAAGTAAACAGTTACCAAATGTTATTAATTGATCAATATTGTGCAGGAGTAAGAATATTTGAACATTTGACATGTATTAATTAATTGAGTTATACTCATATAACATGAACAATTCAAGATTTGAATAAGTATTTGGAATCCAAATATGACACCAAACTTCTTTGACATTATAATCATATGTGACTGGATTATCTACAACTCTTGACTACTTTTAAAAAGTTAAAAATTGTATCAACACTAATACGAATCCTTGACTTTCATATCCTTAAAATCTCTAATTAGATGTCTCTTAAACTTAGGAGTTACACGTGAATAAGGATCAAACATGTTAAAATGACTTGTGTTTATTTATGGGAATATATATAATCCTCGCTCTTAGTAACAACTAAAAAAGAAGTAGATAGTGTGATTAGATAATAGAAAGTTGGGCACTTAAGAAGATTTTGAGGTAAAGACAATAAAAATGATTATGGAGAGGATGAAAATTAAGAAGAGAATATGAAAACAAAAATGATTACAAAAAAAAATATCTATATTTGAATTGAAATGAATGATTATGAGAAAAATCGTTAAAAGAGAATTAATAATTACGAGAAGAAGAAGAGAGTGAAAAGAATTTATCATCATGGAGTGGCTCAATAGGTCAAGAAGGCATTTAGGCACTTAAGATGATGAGTTCAATTCATGGTGACCACCTATGTAGGAATTAATTTCCTACGAGTTTTTTTTACATTAAAATATTGTAGGGTCAAATGGTATGTCCCGTGATATTAGTCGAGATGCGTGTAAGCTGGCTCGGACAGTCACGAATATAATAAAAAAATGAAAAGAAATTATAATAGAAAGCATAAAAATGTAGTTACGAAGAAACGATAATATGAAACTATTGATTTTCAATAATTCAAACGTGTGTAAGAGAATTATTCTCCACGTAACCATTCTCATTATCAAATTGAAATTCAAAATGTATATCCATTTCACATTTGGGTAAATGTATAGGAAATAAGAAATATAAAGTTGCACCACTTTTGAGGGAGGATATGAAATTAGTTTTTGAAAATTAGTTGGGGAATACAAGAAAGAAGACAATAAAAGTGCCTAGAAAGAAAAAGGGAAAAGGAATCACGTGACAAAACTGAGAACAAAACCCTAGCCTTAAAAATTAATTTAAAAATACAAGAAAATAAATAAAATAAAATAAATAAAAATGGAATCAAATCAATCCTGTCAATCTCAAAACAGCATGCTAGTTGTTTTTGTTTAAGGAGCCCACATCCAAACACTCCCTTATTGCCCATTCGTTAAGCTGTGGTCAAACCAAACAAACCCACTGCAGCTTTTTCTTCTCTCCAGTCAAACAGGAAGAACAGAAATCAAATCACCAACCAACTCTCTAATTTACACTCGTATTAAATATGCATATGACATCAAATTTTGGTTGTCTTGGTTTAGAATTCAAATTTCCCTTAAGTTTGGATCTATATCGAATTTTAATCTTTAATTATGGTCAAGGTGTTTATCGGTCGCTTTTTGGTAAAAATTGACGTCGAATCCACCCACTGATTTGTTAAAAAATGACGCCAAAATTGAACGGTCACTTAAGTCAGTCGATTCGATCTGTTAAGTTGGTTAATTCATTTTATTTTTCCTTTTTATATTAAAAAACATATTTTTCTTACAATTTTGAATGAATTATAAGGATTAATTTTTAAAAGATTGAATATACTGAACAATTTAATTTTTTAAAACACATTTAAATTTAAGTTAATTTTGCAATAATTTAATAAAGAATTTAATTAATTATGTGAAAAATATTAATATTATATAAAGAAGATTGAATTTAATTGATCGAATCAACTGATTTAACCGACAAATTTTCAGTAAACTATTTTCTAACCGACATATACTTGAAAACCGACCAACCCTAATTTGGCCAGTTTCGATTGGTCGAATCAATTTTCGGACAATGTATGAACACCCATAATTATAATATTTGGTTTGTTGAAATCGTACTCCAAAGTTAGAAATTTGCTTAATTGGTTGAAATCCTACTTCAATATGGAATTCTACCTCGAAATCCCCAAATTGAATTACACCCAAACTAAAAATTTGTTTGGTGTTCTTTTTTTTTCTTTTTTCTTTTTTTTTTTTTAAATTCAACAAATAGTGGAAGTGAATGATTCGAAATTGCAACGGTTTGCTTTGATACCCATTGTTGAAAAATAAACGTGCTCTTGAAACCGGTGAAACAATATCCGTCAAATAAACAAGAACAGTTGAGATAAATTTATTTAATAAAATCAGCGATCCAAAAACAAATCAATTATAGAAATTAAATAGAGAAGAAATAATAATATCATATTTTAAAGTGATTTGATCAAATGATTAATCAGTGATAAACAAGCTTTAAATGCTTCTCAAATCAATTGGTCTTAAAACCAATTCACCACAATTTCTTTCTCTTGTCCAAAGCACACAACCTCTAACTCTATAAACATTTTAAAGGTTTAGAAAGGAGACTCCCTTTCAGAAGAAAACTCACACAACCTCTCACTCTATAAACATTTTAAAGGTTTAGGAAGGAGACTCGCTTTCACAAGAAAACACTTTCAGGTGAAACGAAAAGTTGGAAGGCAACCTCACAAAAGGTTTTATAAACGTATTTTATATTTTTCACACAAATACATTAAGTTGGGTCTACACTTACACGTGAAAAAATTAAGAAATATCGAGTTTTATAATTTTTGTCAAAAATATTGTTGCTCGATTAATTAAAATTTGTCAAAATGTAACCGCAAACTTCTTATTTATTGTCATGCGACTTTTCATTTTGATTATTTTGGCAAAAAAAAAAAAAAAAAAAGACCCAATGGGATTTCAAACCATAGCCTCTAGCATCATTGCATATTTGTGATGTAAGTTCATTAGTTTCTAGGCAAGTATTTTGCCACACGTCATACTAATTTAGGACAAATTTTATCTATGATGTTGAAAACAAATATAACATAAAGTTTAGAGATCCCAATTAAAACTTTTTAAAAAAATTTAGGGAGGAAATTTGTAGTCTTTCATTTTGTTTTAATTATTATTATACAAGCAAATGAGGTACTTTTATGTTTGGAAGCTCGAAGTTTTATGGCTCAAATTGGAAGCATAAGTTAAAATGAGCATAATTTAGTTGACATATTAAATATATAATTCGTATCATCAAAATCCAATTATATTGAAAACAAAGAGATTAGAAAGTCTAGATTGATATAATATAAAGTCAACCATAATTTAATAGGTTTGTAGATCTTTAATATCTTTTGAAAAAGATTTGTAATTAGTTATGTGTATCAATTATGATAGTTTGACCCCAAAAAATTGAATTACTAAAGCTTCTAGTCATGTTGGATAATATTTTAAGTTAGATTTGGACAGTTCATTATGCAAAGTATGGCACTTTTTCCCTTTACTTGGAATTATCATAAACTAAGAACCTTTTTCTAGGAATTCTATGAAAATCTTAATTTAATATGGTGTGAGGAAGTTCCATCATTGGTATCACATAACTAAAAGGGTAAGATTATACCCAAAATATTATCATGATGGAAATGGATGGTAAATATATCCAAGAAACTCCATCCCCTTTGGAGAGAAAATTAAAGTTTTACCTTTTTCAATTTAACTTTGGGTAGGGTGGAGCAAATCATTGCATCCACCTTTGGAATCTGATCATTGCAATAGGTGGTAAAAAAAAAATTTTATATTATTTGTAAATCTATAGTTTTTTAGATAATCTGTCCAAAAATCAGAATGCTAAAAGGTAAAATTAATAAAATAGAGATGAAAAAAGAATGTTGGACTAAACAATGTATACAAAACTATATTAAATATAAAATACCGATCATATATATTATTGATTATACTTCATATGATAAATATATTTTCACTAATGTATTTGAATATTTTCACTAGTATATTAGTAGCAAATAAGTATACTTAATAATAGAAAACACGCATCGAAGGGTTGATGGCACAATTGGTTATTTGGTTTGATGTTAATTTATTTTCACTCAACGGTTATCAGTTCGATTCTTGGAATCAGCATTTATAATCCCCTTCCTCCAATTTTAATGATAATTTATGCGTAACACCTCAATCCTAAGGTTTAAACCAAGATTTGTAATATGAAATCTTCATTTGACACTTGAGACGTTCCCCTATCCATCTCATATGACCTTGGAAATTATTAATATCTTATTTAATTTTCTTGATCTCAGGTAAACCATCCATCATTAGTAACCACCTCATCCACTTTTTAGCTTCTATTTTTATCGATTAAATCTCTTTTTTTTTTTATAAAATCGATTAAATCTCTTAATGGTAGAATTATAGAATTCTTCTGTACTTTCTTCTTCTACTCCATATTTTAGGTTTCTATGCCTACTCTTTCATTAAGAAACCACGCCATTTGAGTTCGGATTAGTGAGGGTGTAGAAAAACCAAAAACTCTATTGTTGCGGTGCTCGTTGCTGCTGCTGTTGTTCGTGTTGCAGTTCTAGGTGAACATTGGGCTTCATTTTCGACTACCAAAAACAATGGCTGGAGGTATGCTAATTTATTAATTACGTTTCTGCTGCAGTTATTATTTTATAATAACATTATGAATAAGTAGGGAAATTAAATTACAAGAATTTCCATATAATTTCTTTGAATTTTGAGAAATTTGAAGTCCAGTTTATGGCCAAATCTGTTTTGTACTTGCATTATGTAAAGTTTTTTAGTTCTCTAAAATGGTAGAATGTTGGTGATTTATGAATTTAATTTTTGGTCATAGAATTAATCAATTCAATATGAATTGGTTGATTTTTGTATACTCTAAAAATTGGCTCTTTTATTTACATTAAAATTTTGCAATTTTGTTTGTATTCTAAAATTTTATTTTGTTGAGATGATTTGAAACTTCAAAAAAAAAAAAAAAAAAATTTGAGATTTGAAATTAAAATCCATTAATCCAGCCATAGATTTTGTTCTCGATTTCAGCAAATAAATTTGGGTAAAATTTTGAGATGTGAAGTTGATAATCTTATCTGGATTTGGCCATTTTGAGCAGTGATTATTGTGTAAGTGCAGTCTGTAAAATTCAATTGAGATTTGCAATTTGAAATTACAATTTATGATTTGGGCAGCCATGAGATTCAATTTAATTAAAATTATAGTTGATTATAATCATTTGATACCTTTATGGTTATATAATTTAGAAATACATAAATTTTCCAAATGTAATTGTGCATACTCTAGACATCGAGATCTAAATGTTTGTTAATTTTTGGCATAATAGCTGTGTGATATATTGGTAATCAATCTGTAATATTTATTGGCTTGATTATTTGGCTTGGATTTTTTGTTAATGTGTTTATTAAGATAATAAATCCACATCTATATATTTTTCATCTGCTCTAATTCATATCTTTTGCCTTGTGATATCCTAATTATTAAGAGATATGGTTTTGGCCAAATTTATGAATTTTATTTTTATTGAGAATATTGATCCTACAATATCTTTTGGTCATGTTGGATTTATTTTTGGACATATATTCTATTAAAACAAATAAACTCCAATTTGTATACTTACCTTGCTGGTAAATTGGATATGATTTTTATTCGTTTGTAATATAATGCATTAATGGTTATGCCAAATTTATTAATTTAATTTTTGGCTAATTTGGATATCTAGATTTCGATTACTATTTATTAAAAAAATTCAAATCCATTTGTGTTCTTTGATTTTTTATTTGTTCAGTATTTTCTAGAAAATCTGGAATTTTTGGCAAAAATAATTTTGCAATGGTAATTTATTTTTCTATGTCGTTGCGTATTTTTTGTTATATGCATATTGTAGTACCTTATTTTTAATTTATTAAAAATGGTAGAATTGCATATAAATAAAATATGATTAATTGAGAATTGATCTCACACCCTTTTGTATGTTCACATGTTTGCTGAACCACTATGCTATATAATTAATTCATTAAATATATTGTTTTGTTCAATTTATGCACTGTGTTGATAATATGTATTTGATATGGGGTGCAATGACATATATATGTAGCTTGTTTAAATTCAATGAATTTAAAAATAAAGTTATTGCAATTTGGAATTTATCTCACAACTTTTTATTGTACATACTTATGTTAAACCATTAAGCTAGTTAATTATTTTATTAACTAGTTTGGTTCTTTATTCATTATTAAATTCATTACGCTTATTTGGTATTTAGATATTAATTCTAATTAATTATGCATAATGAAATTAATTATTGATGGCTCCATTTTTGTATTCATATTATCTATATTTTGTTTGCATGATTATTAATATAATTATTCATGCAATATTAAGTTAGATAATTGAGCCTAAATTTTATCATGTTTAAGTGATCCATATAACTTAATTAAATTTATAAAAAGTAGTCAGAGCATCTTTAATCAATTAAATTATAATGAAGTTTATTAGGATCACATTTGGATAATAAACATTCATTGTGATTAATATATATAATAAAGTAAATCTTATCCCACATGAATTTTTATGTTACATATGATTAATCAGGATAAAATATTAAATTATATTTTCTAATTTACCTACAGGAATTAGAAAAAAAGAACATAATTGGATAGTTTTATCATTATGTTTAAATGAATTTAATTGAATTAGTTTTATGTCACTAAATTCATTTTTCATTATTCTACTTTGTTAGAATATACTTCATATAATTAGGATAAAGTATTAAATTATATTTTTCTAATTTACCCACATGGATTAGAAAATGAACATAATTTGATATGTTTATCATTAAGTTTAAATGAATCTAATTGAATTAAAACTTTAGCCTACAAGCAAGTTGTATGTCACTATATTCATATCATTCATGATTCTACATTGTAGAATATACTTCATATTAATTTGGATAAGGTATTAAATTATATTTTCTAATTTACCCACAGGTATTAAATTAGAAAAAGGAAAATAATTTGATAATCTTATCATTGTTTATATGAATTTAATTGAATTAAAACTTTAGCCCACAAGTAAGTTTTATGTCACTAGATTTATATTTTTCATGCTTCTACATTGGTAGAATATGTTCATGATTCTACATTGGTAGAATACTTCATATTAGCTTCAAAGTTAGTAACATGAGCATATTTAAGTAATCGTAGCAATTCAATCTAGGAGTTTCTCTAAAATAGGATGTGTTGTTTCTGAGCTCAAATCCCTTATAAATTTGGAAGGGATTAATTGTTCTTCATCTAAAGTGGAGGATTAGGTTTGTGGAATTAAGAAATGTAAAATTTCTTGAGAATGACTTGATTAGTGGGAGCGATCTATCTCAATATATTGATCATGAGAAAGATCATTCAGATGCTCAGTGTGACACTTCAAGTGATGGACTGTTCATTATAGTTAACAATGCGCTTTAAGTTCAAACGCGTACTGAAGAACAAGTCCTATAAAAACCACAATAATAGTGATGGACTGTTCATTATAGATTACAATCTGTCCACCATTGGTATTTAACATTCCATGATGTTATTTCTTCATTTGGTTTCGAAGAGAAGGTTATGGATCAATTTATATATCAGAAGGTCAGTGGGAGGCATTAAATTAAGCTTTATGTCTTGTCTTAAAAATGAGCTCGAACGGGAACAAATGTAGAATATTTCATCAGCATTAGTTGTTGAGATGTTATAAAGTTTTTAGAGTAACCTAGGTGTTGACCACTGGAAAGCTACAAATAAAGTTATGAGATTTCTTAAGGAACAAAATATTATATGTTGATGTACAAACAAACCGTGTTTGTATCATGTTTTGAAGTTATACCTCACATGGTTTGTGGTTGAAGAGTTTCATTTCAAGGCTTGGAGTCATTGACTCTATTTGTGAGCCATTAAGAATGTATTGTGACAACTCATGTGTTATTTTTAGAATGTGTTAAATATAAGAAAGTGGTCATTTAATACATTAACAATGAGTTGATGATTGTTGATCCTTGATTAAAGGCATGCAATTAAAGAATTTCAAGAATCATGCAATCATGATGGAACTTGGTTCCTCTATGTCAATATTTATTCGATATATTTTATTGAAACTCTTATTCAGTTTATATTTTCTCATTCAGATGTGCACATACATATTTATTGTTGAGAAAATATTACTTCAGTATGGACCTATAATAAACATAGGGTTTATTCATTTAAGTATGTGGTTTGGGTTGAGAAATATGATACATTGTGATATATGGAAGATAATACTCGCATTAAGAGGACCTGTCGCCACAATCCATGTGTTTTGTTTCTTATTATGACATTGATGAGGTATTCATGGATCAAGTGGGAGAATGTTGGAAATTATTAATATCGTATTTAATTTTCTATTTATTAATTATTTATCCCTATTTATGATGCATGATCTCAGGTAAACCACCCATCATTTAGTAACTACCCCACCCACTTTTTAGCTTCTATTTTTATCGATTAAATCTCTTAATGGTAGAGATTTATCGATAGATTATTCAGAACAAAATACAGGGAACAAGTACATAGAGAATTATAGAACTCTTCTGTACTTTCTTCTTCTACTCCATATTTTGGATCTCTATGCCTACTCTTTGATTAAGAAATCACGCCATTTGAGTTCGAAATAGTGAGGGTGTAAAAGAACCAAGAACTCTATAGTCGTGGTGCTCGTTGCTGTTGTTGTTCGTGTTGCAATTCGAGGTGAACATTAGGCTTCATTTTCGGTTACCAAAAACAATGGCTGGAGGTATGCTAATTTATTAATTACGTTTCCATTGCAGGTGATTAAATTTCATTAATCACATTTAGTTTTTGTGTTAGAAATTTCTAACATTTGGTATCAGAGCATGTTTTTGCCTCTGCCTTGTTTTTGTAACCATTAATGAGTTCTTGGCTTTTTGTGATTTTTAATTTTATGGTTATATTCACTCACATAATTTCTATAAATCAAAAAGAAAAATTTAAGATCTCTTTTGATAACCATTTTATTTTTTGTTTTTTGTTTTTGAAATTTAAGCTATTTTTACTTAAATTTCCTACAATGTGCACCATCTCTCCTATAATATATTCATCTTTACTTGAGAAACTATGTGAATGCTAACCAAATTTCAAAAACAAAAACAAGTTTTTAGAAACTTTTTGTTTTTTTTTTGTTTCCAAACTTTTGGTTAGGTTCCTAAAAATATAGGTAAGATGTAAATATCCATATAAGAAAATAGATATGATAAGGTAGTTGTTGTAGGATTAAATTTCAAAAATAAAAAACTAAAACAAAATGATTATCAAACGGAGCATAAACAATTCATTTAATATAGGATTCTCCAAATCAAGCACCCTTAATTTTAAAGTTCCAATTAGCCAGTCACAAAAAAAAAAAAAAAAAAAAAAAAAAAAAGTGTATCTTTTTAGTATAGATAGTAATTATATATAAAAATAAAATAAAATAAAAAAATCTACATAGGTACTTGTAAAGACCCGACCCGAACCAAGGTCTTAACCTAGGTCTTCACTTAAACCTTTAACTCAATATTTATAACTGTAA
>JBBMKA010000022.1:9755637-9776352 GCA_037833695.1 Sechiopsis laciniata
TGCATTTAACACAATCTATGGGCATTAATTTTGAGATAGCGTGCCTCCATTCATATATGATCCAACCTCTACCATATGAAACAAGGTGCAATGTTGACACACTCGTATAGTCCAACATTGCTTTTGGATCATATATGATACTACCAAGTTGACACAATGCTAACCCAAATCATGATATTTTCGTTTGCCATGTGGTAGCTCACTAATTAGGCTATTGGGCGAGAAGGAGTGAATTCACAATAAATAAATAAATAAATATATATATATATATATATATAAATTTTTTAATAACTAGATTGTGGGAAAATATGACGTTGCACCACTACAAAGTTATTTTCATTTACCTATTGTTATTGTTATGGGTAAAAATTTGGCACATAATTATTTGGCTAAAAGATACAAACAAACAAACAAAAAAATGTGATTGAGAATCCGTAAAATAATGGTGAATGACCCATTGAAATTTGGGAAGTTCAATAAGGTGTCCGAATATGAGACTTGAGATCCAATAACTAACTCACGAGAGGCGAAGGTCGAGGCCAGACCATCTTCCAAGTTAGCCGACTTGAATTCACATTCTAATTTCATAGTAAGATTCCAACAAAACCAAACGATATAGTGAAGAATTATGTGGAATCTAACTATGGTCAACAATTTTAGGAATTCTAATTCAAAAATAGTAAATCAAACGCCTCTATAATATTTCATTTTTTTCCAAGTAGTATTGTTAAAATTTTAATAGGTGTTCGTGCCAAAATTGATACTTTGTCATGAATTTACATAATCGATGATGTCAGTGCCTATAAAACAATAGATGCAAGACATCCGTGTGGTATTAATCGCATATGCTCTAATGCTTAAGTAATGAGTTTAGAAACTTGATGACTTTAATGGCAAGAAACTTTGCTTTCCGTTTAATTTATAATTAATTGTTTGTAATGTTGATTGAATTGTTTTTTTGCCTAAGATTGTCATTCCTTTTTTTCACCTTTTTGGCACATAACATCTTAAGGAATAATGAGTTTCCAAAGATCTTACGTGTTGCGTGTAGTAATAAGAAGAACAATCGCACTAAAAGATTCATGACTTGGGATGGATGGAAGTTGGGCAAGAGACTCATAAATATAAAAATATATATAATTTTAAATAATAAAATAAAAATTAGAACAAGCAAATCAAATTGAGAATCTCTACATTTAAGATAAAGCCTAATTTGACAAGTTTGCTTCTTCTTGCCCACAATAGAATAGTTAGAGATTATTCACTTCACACACAACACCAGCTTGGGCTTCAGCTTCATAATGATTTAAATAAATGGATAAGTATAACATAGAAATGTGTGTGGACTCAATTAATTTGGCATTAACAGCCATTCAGAAAAGTTGATTAAGCTCCATAAATAAATACCTATTTTCAAAAAAAAAAAAAAAAAAAAAAAAAAAAAACCCCATTAACTCCTTCTTCCGTGCAACTTCAACTACCACCCTTAATGAACCACAAAAGCAAGATGATGATGAAGCCTTATATTTGTACGCACAAACCCAAACCAAACCCCCAACTCAATTGTTTCACACAAACTCTCCAAAATCTCAAGATCCCATCTCTCCAATATGAACAACGACAGCAAATACAGCAACGGCGGCGGAGCAGCGACGGTTGTCTCCGACGAAAGCCTCGCCGGAACAGGGATGCGGACGGCGGACACGGTGCTCCGCCTTCTTCCGATGGGGTTCTGCGTGGCCGGGCTCATTGTCATGCTAAAGAACTCTCAAACCAACGACTATGGCTCTGTTTCTTACTCTGATCTTGGAGCTTTCAAGTATGTCAAAAAAACATGTGTTTTTTTTTTTTTGTTGGATCTGAAATGGGGGTTTTTGTTTTTGGAAATTTGAGGTGGGTTTTTGGATTTTGATGTAGGTTTTTGGTGCATGCTAATGGGATTTGTGCTGGGTACTCGTTTTTGTCGGCGGTGGTGGCCGCCATGCCTCGACCTTCATCCATGTCTAAAGCTTGGACTCTGTTTTTTCTCGATCAGGTTGGTTTTTCTCACGACCATAATTTTTTTTTATGCTGCTAAATTGTTTGAAAACCCTAATTGGAGTAAAAATAACAAAAATTAGTCCTATTATTTAAGATGATTTTTTTTTGGGAGGGGGGAAGAGTTGCACTAATTTTTGTATAAATGCTTGTCAAGAAATTTCATACACTACTTTAATATTGCTTTTAGATTTTTTTTTTTTTTTTTAAAGAAGTTAAATGAGCACCGAGAGCCAAATACGAACCGTGGTGTCAAATTGTATCACTAACAAACAATGAAATTATAAGGCCATTAACTTTTCGATTTAAATGAGCATAATTCATCTATGAACAATCCATAATGTAATGTCTAAATAGTCACCAAGATTTTTAATATATATATATATATATATATATATCAATTAATTCTTTTTGTTTGATGTGGAACATAGATAATAACCTTAATGGAGTAGTCTTCCTATTAAGATATTTTTTGGTTACTTTATATGCACTATCGTATACATACTACTTGATCTACAACATTCAAATCTGAAGATGTTCCCAAAAAATATTTTATAAATAAGTGATCATATAGATTGAACTCTTCACTTTTTGGATCTTCGAGTCGTTTTTTATCATTAGGCGTTCCCTACTAATGAAAGGTTATTAAACTCAACTCATTAGATGAATTAATATGTCTACTAAATAACTTGAATCAAAGACTGGTTCATGATGATCATTTTCTAGTTAGGTCAAACAATTGTGGTATACATAATCTAATCTAGACTCTTATAGATACAAGAAACATAAATCTTTAACCAATAAAGTTTTTTTTACAGCTATAAGGTTGTACATAGCCTAACTATACAGTGTTCATAGTTTCTATAAATTAGTCTTGTCTGAGTCAATATGTCTATTGAAATAGCTCAAATATAATTACTTCATTACAATATCTCTAACAAATAGTGCCATCTTTACCTGGCATCTCGGTAGCTACTGACCTACATAACCCTAGCGGCGGGGACGGTGTCGTCGGAGGTGCTGTACTTAGCCTACAACGGAGACACCGAAACAGCTTGGAGTGAAGCGTGCGGGTCATTCGGAAAATTCTGCAACAAAGCCAGAGCCTCAGTTGTCATCACCTTTGTTGTGGTTGCTTTGTATGCTATAATTTCCATTATATCTTCTTACAAACTGTTCAGCAGATACAATGCTCCCATGGCAGATCCTTCCAAGAACCTTGAGATTTCAGCCTTCCATGGCTGATTTATTGCTAAATTTCCTCTTTGCACTTTTGCTTTGTTTATTATAATACTCATAGCTTTTATTGACGAGAGCTTTGTGATATGTAATTGTATAAACTGTTTATGCAAAAGCTTTAACTTTTAAGGTGGTGTGTGAAATTCAATGGTAATAAGTGTTTTGGTTTGAAATGTTTTTTATTTGTTATTTGTGTGTGATTGGATTTTCCAAGATGGGTTTGAGTTACTAGCTTGGTTTATGATGTGAGTGTATTAGTTGGTCACTTTGGGTCTCCTAAAAAATGAGGCTTTTGATTTTGTGGTAGAGATTGCATAACACTTAGCTATGCTGACTTTGGCTAAAAATTTAGATTAATATTGAACTCATTAATCCCCTTCTATTCAACCATTATGGGTTGAGGAATAATTTAATCTTTTAAGTGATAGTTTGTGTCAAAAAGGTATTAACTTATGTTTACCATTTATGCCAATGACAGTTGGTTCATATGCACATCATTGAGAGGTATTAGCTCATTTTATTATTTTTTTTAAAAAGAAAAATTAGCTCATTTTATTTAACCAAGCTTTCAGGGAGTTTCACATTGATTTAACCAATTTGATTATTTCAAAATGATTTTTTGTTTGTTTTCAAACACTCTGTTGAGATATGCCTTGAACACTTTAATGCCTTGTGATTAATAGTCAGAGGTTTCGTTGCCCGCTCAACGAGTGAGGGTGCGAGGGCGTGCACAAACGCTTTTCGCATTGCAATCAATCGCATCGCACATTGCAGCAATGCATTCCTCATGCATTTAGCACAACCCGTATTTTCACTCTACAGCGTAAGCGATTTCGCATTCTGCTGTGCGTTCCGTGTGTTCTAGCGCATCCGCACTTTGTTTTAATGCTTACGCATTCTGCAATAGGGTTTAATGAGAGTGCATATATAAACTCATTAAACCCTAGTCGTATCATGACATGCATTCTGTAATTCTGTACTCTGTAATTTGCCTCTCTCAATAAGATTGTTCTCCATCTCTGCACGTGGACTAGCTAACACAACGTTAGTGAACCACGTAATTCTGTGTGTTGTTTCTTCATCTTTTACGTTTTCTTTATCTTCGATTGGGTTGTTGATTGCCGTTTTCATAACACACTCTTAATGGAAAACATTCCAAATCACTTGAATAATATTCAAACTAAGGGTGATTTCGATTCGATTTTTGTTCGTTTTGTGCCAAACCAACAATATCTTTGATTTTTTAACACAATTGGGTCCGAACCAATGTCTATTAAATGGCAAAACCGTTGATACAATTTTTATTTGGTTTGGTTCGGTTTAAGTTCGTTTTTCAATTTTGATTTCAAAAGAAATTGGATTCATTTTTCAATATTTTGTTTCATTTTTAATTCAATTTTTAGGATTCTTATAGTTTACTAGCTAAAAACAACATTTCTAATAAATAACATAGTATTAATAGGGATTTTACTTCATATTTCGCATCTAAATTAGTTGTTCCATGAAATCTCAATATCAATATATTTTGGTTTTCCTCTAGTATTTTATGCACCCAGTTCGATTCGCTTTTATATTGATTCTTCTATAAAAATCAAATCGAATCAATATATTTCAATTTTCTAATATTATTCTAAAAAATTCAACTTCAGTTTCCAGCTTTTTCTTTCACCCCTAACTCTGGATTTAGATCCTACAACTTAGAAATCATTTCTGATTTTTTACAATGAGAATAGTGTGTATGAAAACTGTCTAATCCTCACTACACAATAACAATAATTCAACTAGGATAAATGTATCTATAATTAAGAGATTATACATTTGAATTCCCACGTTAACTAAAAAAAAATTAACCAAAAAAAAGAGCCCGAATTCAATGCTTGGCCAAGCCAATTTCATTTCATGTCCCCATCAAACTTTCCCATTTAGTAAATGATATCTAAATGCACTTTTCTAACCAACTTTTTTTTTTTTTTTTAGTTCAACCACTATTCTAACCAACTTGATTCACAACAACTAACTTTTTTTTACTTTGGGATAGGGCTTTCATAACACCACCATCTGCCAAGTGATCCTCTCGTCAACTCCAAGCAGTCAGAAGTTGGAACTCCCAATTCAACCAGCTGCTTCTGCAACACTTCACATGGTAGCTATTTTCATGAGAGGTCACAACAAACTGCACCTCATTCAGCATCAACTGCTCGGGAATCCATCGGATGCAGTTTTTCACTTCAAAATGGTCGTTGGTTTTCGAACGGTAGCTCCACGGGAGTTGCATTTCCGTAGAACTCTTCCAAGTTGTAGAATGCCCTTTGCGGTGGTAGAAAAATGTGGATAACCACATCTCCTGTAAACAAACAACAAGGCAATTTGTTTTATCAGGTTACTCCAAATCCGACATGGGGTTGAAGAGTTGGAATTTAAATTCATAGTTATATCCAAGCCTTTTGTTTTGATGTGGCCTACTTGATTTGATCTAATGAATTTGACATATAAAAAATACTTACCGTACCAACATGATAACAGATTATGCAATGATCCTATAGTTACAAAGAGCTATAGAAGCAGCTAACATAGCTGAACTAGTTAAAGAACTATAACACTTTACCAAAAGAACTATTACTTTGGTATTCATGAATGTCCGAGCCGACTTACACGTATCTTGAATATTCTTACGACTCAAGACAACCGTCTCATCTTACTACATTTGATTGTCAAGGATATTCATAGAAAGCAATTTCTAGATAGGTGGTCACCATGGATTAAACTCATTTCCTCTATGTTCCCCTAATGCCCTCTTAATCACTAGGTCGAACCCTTGATGGTTTCAAATAAAATATTCATAATAACAATAACAGTCTAGAACCCATCCTTTCTACGGTAGATGAAAAGCTCTGACATGTGGAAAATCACATTTCGGTATAAGTTTAGCATATATGAACTATAGATCTTCATGTGGACATCTATTGACAACTGATTTTCTTCAAATGTTCATAATCCACCCCTACTAAATCTCATGAAAGCTTTGCTCATTCCAAAATCATTTTAGAACGACCACCAAAGAACTTGAACTCGGTACCTACGAAGAATGTCTCCAAACATCTCAAGTCCTTCACACAAAAGTCAACTTTTTTTATATAGGAAACAAAAAAAAAAAAGATAAAATTTTTTTTAGGAAACATAAGTCAGAACTTTTAATAGACAAGAAGATTAAATTTTAAAGTTTTGTTCTTTACAATTGAGAAAATGCCTCACTGTCGGGAGTCAGTTTATAAGAACTTCTGTAACTATCCTTTTGTCTAGCATTCACATCAACAGAAACCTTTTTTCTTATGATAACTCTGATCTCTCTGTTTTCTTCGTACAGACTCGTTTTGTGGGTGGTTTTTATTTGTATTTTCTCATTGTCTCAAGAGAGAAAGAGAGAGGTGTACAACAAGCTCGAGTATAAATGTTTTCGTTTCTTATAAAAAAAAAACATGCTCGAGTAAAGCCACTAGTTTAGCATGAGTTATTTCTTTCAGATTATTTCTCTTGTGCATCCATCTTTTTTTTTAAAGAAACACTTATCTCCTATCTTAAATAAACAAATTGAACCGAAACACTTATCTCCTATCTTAAATAATCCAATTCAACTCTACGATCACGGATTTGATCTTGAAAATTGGTATTTGGTGTACATGTTATTTGAAAGGAGTAGTATTCTCTACGTAGGATTTGTGGTCCCATTCCTGAATTTGAACTCAAAAAAATAAACAAACTGAAATGCAAATAGTGCATACCAAAATCCAATAATGTCCAGGAATTCGGCTTAACGTCTCCAGAAGGACTTCTTCCATACTTCTTCTCGGCAAGGTCTCTCATCCGGGATCTGCATTGCAAAATATGAGTTTAAGCAATACCTTCCTATGTAGAGTCCAATTTTCCTCATTGAAGGCAGTACGAGGACAATAAACAAAAAATGTAACAGTACCCTATAGCATCGATTTGAGGACGAGAAAACGCCGTTGCAATGATGAAAAATCTGGTCCAATAAACTAGAGGTTTCACAAATAGAACCCGGATATCTGCAGCCTTTACATCACTTGCAACCTTTGCCAATGATACAGCAACTGCAGAGATTGGATGGAATTATTAGTTGACCAACCGTTCCATGTAACTGAAGTTTGAATTCATAAAATACGTGCACCATACATGTATGTATTATGTACTAATCATTCATCTATGTGTAGGAGCTTGTGGATTTAGTTATATCAAAGAAATGTGATGGTTGTTATAGGATCGATCTAATGACTAGCTTTTCTTTTCTTTCAACTTGATGAAAACTTGTTACAAAGGCTTGTTCAATCCCTTCAGAATGAATATAAAATTTATTCTGATTGAAAGGGCCACTCAGGTAGCATCAATAACCTATACTTGCTTTTGGATAGATATGTAATTTGAACGTGACATTCCACATAAAATGAGAGGGGAAAGAACTCCGACAATGTTGTTGGTTGAAAAAATTAAATTTAGCTCATCCTACGAGCTTAAGCTTTTGGGTTAATTGATAATTTAACATAATTCAACATGGTATCAAAGCAGGAAGTCATGTATACAAATCCTAGCCGAGTTGTTTCATCCCCAATTAATTATTAATTTCTACTTGTTGGACATTTCTCAATTTTTTAAGCCACCAATGAGTGAGAGTGTTGGTTGAAATAACTAAATTTATTCCAACCCACAAGCTTAATCTTTTGGATTGATTGGTGATTTAACATGATTCAACAAATGCCAACAAAATAATTCTTCCCTTCCCATTCCCCATTTCTGTTACTGCAGAAAACCATATCAAGTTTAGAGACGCTTACATGGATGAAAGAGTTTGGAGTCTGATAAATGAGCTAAGACTATCGATTATAATCATGGATGAAAAAGATCACCACAACATGAATACACACATTAATCCACAGTAAACTTATGTCTGTTTCTTGTTCCTGCTAATGTTAAGAGACGCTTACATGAGAGGCTTTCCGCGTCGTCATTGACTTCTGCACTAGGAAGCTTTTGATCATTGCTCCTGAATACCACATTGCCATATTTCTTGAACAAATCTTCATACATATCGTCTGTGTCCTCATTCATATTCTGCCAGAAAGGATTAACTGGGTCAATCAATATGACAAGCAGTGCAGGAATACACAATTACCACAAAAATATCAGACATTTCCACAGTTGCACTAAAATGCATCAAATGATATCAAATTTTGTATAAATCAGTTAAGGTTGGACATTTTTCCTTTACATGAAATAAACACTAGTTTGGAGTCTGACATAAAAAAAACACACAAGGATCTTGATTTTTCTATTGAGATTAGCAAGCAAATGAAGTTGCAAGTTCCAAAACAATAGAAATGAGTGGCTTGGATTCAGCATTTTTTATCTTCCACTTCCTGCTTCTTTTTTACATGAAGTAAATGGGATTGACCAAATAGAATCTTCTGGTTCCTATATAACTTATTATTAAAATACTCCTAGAGGGGACAGGGCTAAGAGGAGTGAAAAGGGTTTCCATAAGATTGGAAATTAAATGAAAATGATTAGCCTAACAAAAGGTTTGTGAATAAGTTTTTGTTTGGTAATGAGCAAGTCTTTCTGCTAAACAAAATATATTGAATTCAAAATTCATTGTTAGGGACAACAACCCTCGACATTGATATAATATTGACCACTTTAGGCATGATTCATGAACCATCATGGCTTTGCTTTTGGTTTCAACCAAATTGTTATATCAATGGAAATGGTTGTTCTCACTCATGTATCCATGATCTTCCCCTTATCTAACTAATGCGAGATTACTTTTTTTGTATTCCCAACATTCATTATATACTTGTTATGAATGTCAACTAGCTATCGGAAGTAGCTTACCCTCGTTGACTTTTGAGGACCGACTAATAAAGTACAAAGTAACTCAATCCCACCATTACAGAGGAAAATTCGAGGAGAGAGAGAGGCTTTTGAAACTCACTTTGATACAAACAACTCCTTTCGAATAGCAGCATTGTCTAAAAATTAGAGAGAGAAGGGGTGAAAGAGAGATAAGCTTCTTTTACTTTTGCAAATCACTTTCATTTTGAAAAGATTCTTCCCAAGTAGCATTTAAAATCAAAGGATAAGGGGAGATAAATAAAGAGAGAGAAGGGCTTCTCTTTCTTTATTAAACAAATTTCATTTAGATAACTTCTACCATGAATCCCAAGTAGCTTCAGCTTCCAAAAATCAAAGAAAAAGGTAAAAGAGAGAAAAACAGAGGGAGGAATCTTTTTTTTTAACAAATAATTCTTTTTGACATCCATGAGTGCCCTCCACGCTTAAGGAATCAGTAGAAAATTAATTATAACTAAGAAATCACCATGAATTAACCCATAACCTTGGTACTTTTAGTTTTTAACCACCAGGCTCATGATGGTGCAAATCATTTTCATTTTTAATAATAAAAATTCATAAAACAGAGGTAAAATTTCGATCCAGCAAGTTATCCCTGAACGAAAGTCTAGAAATCACAACTCAACAACCAGCAACAAGAATCAAATCTCTTCCAAAATACATGAGCAGAACATGATTCAAAATTGGTTCCATAAAGCTCAAAACAGAAGAAATCAAAATTACCGATAATATGCTATCTTCGGCTTCTCCTCCGACGGCGAACAGCGGCGAAGACTCCATTGACTTCCCAATGCAGTTCTGGGATGAAAAAGGGGACCCATTCCAGCTTGAGCACCAAAATTGTTTTCTGGGTCTTTTGGAGACTCTGGAATAATGATGACCCAGTCGCCGGAGCACGCCGCCGAACAAGGTCCCGGCGCCGGCGCCGTGAAGAGATAAGATAGCGGATAAAGCCATGCTGGCTGCCTTCGTGCAGAAAGGAAAGACAGTACACCGGAGGGTATATTTGTTTTTTTTCGGTGATATTCAAAAACTTTTGTTTGTTTTTTTGTGGTCTACTATTAATTATTTTTAATTTCTTTATCAAATCTTACATTAAATTTTATTAAATTTTACATCAAATTTATCACTCAACGAGTATTAATTACAATCTCTAAACAAGTAGTTGACTATTCTACTACTATTAACCTTAATCTTCAAACGAAAAGTTAATCATTCCAAACTACTATTAACCACTTTATTCGCAACCTCAATTTGTCTTTTCTTTTTCTTTTTTTTTTTTTTTGGATAAAACAATTTTTGAAAAATATATTTGGTCTCTTTTATTTTAAAATTAAATTTAATACTCAGTATGTTTTTTTAAGTTTAATTTTATACTTATTTTATTTTAAAAATTAAACTTTAAAATAATTTTTTAACAATATTAAAATTTTAAATTAAATTAGTCATGATTTTGATCGAAATTTGTTAGATAGCTAACAATTTTGTAATTTCAATGAATAAATTTAAGTAAAAAATTATTGATTTTGAAACATAGAAACAACCCACAAACAGATTTAAAAAGATATTCTTTCCAATAATATATCAATCAAATCTCTGAATTATATTTGCTTATATGTTAAAAAAAATTAATCTTCGTTCTTTAAGTTTTTTTTTTTTTAGAGTGATAAGTAATAATGCTCCAGCTTGTAGCTGTAAATAACAACAACAGCAACTACTAAAAAAAAAAAAAAAGAACATTTCTTTGGTCCCTTAGCTTGTGAAGTTGATAGAGATTTTGTGAACTAATTTCTCATTTCGTAGCAAAACTTGTGAAAGAACGAAACATGGGTCTCTAGATGCATCTTCCATTGAATAGCAATGAACACTAAAAGCTCCAAAAACACCAAAAAAAAAAAGTCAATTCTGAAAAGTGTGTTTCTCGATAGGCATACATTTTGATTCCTCAATTTTATCACGTAACCATCTGAATGCTTGTGAGATATATCGTCTAACCTACAACATTTAGATGTCAAAAAAATTATAAAAAATTAATATTAAAATAAATAACTATCATAAATTGAATCTATCATTACTTATTCACAATTCATAAATCATCTCAAAAAGTCGAGAGATTTTTTAAAAAAAGTCCCGACGGGAATTGCAAACTACAATATTAAATTTTTTTTTTTTCTTTTTAAAAAGACAAAAAACAAAATACAAACTAGGAACTCAATTTGAAATCTATTTCTCAAAAAAAAAAAAGTAAAAAACAAAACAACATAAATCTTCAGAGGCTCTCCAACTAATTAAAATGAGAAGTAAAAAACACTAAATGCTCTCAGACTAATCTATAAGACATTTACCAATATGCTCCATTCACCAAAGTTTTGGTCATCTAAACCAATCATAACTTTTCTTGTGTATTGAAAATGAAGATAAATCAACAAATAACATCATAAAGAAAAAAACCATCACACAGAAAAGAATACGACAAAGAATTGAGAAAACTGTAGGACTCGGTGTTTACGACATCAAACAAGTGAATTCTTCTGCTAATGCAAAACAATAGAAGCACTAATGAATATTAAAAATGTATTGAACATTATCTACCTAACATCAATAATAATATAAATAAGGAAAAAAGATATATACATGAGATTGGAATAGTGTACAAGTTAGTTAAATCTTCCAGAAGATTGGGATTCAAGTTTGTTTTTTAAATCTTGAAAGAAGGTGAAAAAACTGAAGCAGCAGCAGAAAGAAGTATTTCAATTAACATAATGGGCTAGATTTGGGGGTACTACTTGGAACTGTGGCCAAAAAGTTACAAGGGTTTTTTTTTTTTTTTTTGAGAATAAAAAGTTACAAGGGTTCTCATGTTTCTAAGAGGTTGTCAAGGAACATAGGCTGTTTCCCTAAGTTTTGGATTAAACTTGTCATCCCATACCTGGCAAATCCTATATTATTGTCGGTGTAAGTGCTTACTTGTGTTTCGATAAGTCTTGGCGATCTTCCAGCTGGCCGAATAAACCATTTTTCGCTCATATCTTGTGAAATAGAAGGCTGCACATTTCTAAATGGAACTAAGCAAGCATTGTCGCCAAGATCCATTCTTTGCGACTCTAGCATGATGTTCTTCGCCATTGTTTGCTCGTTATCTTCTGGCCTAACTTGAACGGGCTCCAGCTCTTTCGCCGTTTTGAGGTTTCGCAGAAGAGGCCTGAGGCTAAAGCCTCTTGAAGCCACAGCTCAAATTCTTCCTCATCTTCATCCCTCATTTCGGCATCCAATTCCCATGGAAATCTGCTCGACTTGGATCGTTGTGTGGTTTTCCCTAAACCGACCATGTTTACATGGAAGCTTGGGCGATGTGTATTGGGCCTGCAAGCCATTCCCTGCTCCGAAGTAGAGATTACAATTTAAATCCTTGAAGATCAGAACATAAACAATAGTTCTATATGATTATGGACTGCAAACCACTTACCTGACAAATTGCCCATTCGGACACATCAAAGATTTTGCTCTCGGCACAAACGAAAGCACGTGGTATCTCCATCTGCAAGAAAATAGTATTTTTCAAAACAGTAAATCAATTTACTACAAATAACCATCATGAACTGGCCTAGTGTCAAGAAGGTCCTGATGAACTAAGAGGTTATGGCCTTAAGGGTTCAATCTACAGTGGCCACCTACCAAGAAATTAATTTCCTACAGGCTTCCTTAACATTTAAATATTGTAGGGTTAGGCAGTATGTCTTGTGAAAATAGTTGATTAACGCGTAATCTAACCTACACACTCACAGATATCAAAACAAATTACAATAAAAAAACTGATGATGGATGCCCATAAAAGAAGCATTAAACCTCACCCTTTCCCACACCTCCCCTTCAGCTCCCCCTCTAAAAAATCTACAATTCATTTCGAACCACACTCCTGTAGATGATAAAAGAACAATCCTGCCATAAGACTCCTTTCTCAAGACCGAGATTCGAGAAAAAGAAAGAACTAAATGGCTTAAGGTTGCCTGCCTACAAAAGAAGCCAATAACGTTGGGTATGCAAAGATAAGCCACCGTTATCAACATAAAGTCTTTCTTCTTTCATTTCCAATTGGAGAATATTCTTGTAAAGCCAATGAGGCATTGGGATTTTTCCCATTTCATAATTTCAAAGAAATTGTTTCTTGTTTAAAGAAAAACGATGGGTATGCAAAGTATTCCCATGGGGCAGTAAAGTTGGGACTATATTCCAAGAACATTTTACTATTAAAGGGAAAAGAAAAAAAAAAAACATCCATTACACTTTAGTAGTGAGCTGAAAACAATGGAGGGCAAAAACTAAAGGGAACAAGAAAATGCTTGAGCTTAAGGATGTGAAGGAAAAGGAACTTACTTTTTGAGGTTTATCAAAGATGAGAGAACCTTTATATTCAACCCATCCATCTCCATCCTTAGCTTGATGATATTGACAACAATCCTATCATCAAAGCACGTACCAAAACTAATTTAACTCTCAAAAGTAAGAATTTACAAAGGAGTAGATTCAAACAGAGATAAATTTAGTGCTTAGGGAATAACCTGACACCATCTTGCCTTCGTCTTATTCCTATTCGTGCAGATCCATATGTGTGAGTGGCCGCATTTACTGCACTGTATACGTCTCGACTCCTCAGAGCAATAATCTGAATTCATCTGCTTATAGAGAAGATTAAAGTTAATAATTCCAACCGTAGGAACTTGAGAAATGTTAAATTGATTCCTGGAAGATACTTTGTTCTATCTCTCTCCGTCTTATAGAGCCTAATCTTAAAGAATTAGGTATCTTTATTCATATTGTGTTAGTTGGTATAATTAAATTTACCCCAATCCATCAGCTTAGGCTTTTAGATTGATTGGTGGTTTAACATAATTCAACATTGTATTAGAGCAGGAGATCATGAGTTCGAATCTCTACCAAGTCGTTTCCTCTCCAATTAAAATTAAATTCCACTTGTAAGGTATTTCTCAAATTTCAAAGCCCACAAGTGAGGGGGAGTATTAGTTGATATAATTAAATTTACCCCAATCTATCAGCTTAGGCTTTTGGATTGGTTGGTGGTTTAATATAATTCAATACTATTACCATTTAATTAATAATCACTTCCTTTAAATTTAATAATTACTTCCCTTCCTCGAGTGGCCTAGTGGTCACCTACCTAATTAATTTCCTACGGATTTCCTTGACATCCTGCAGGGTCAGGCAGTATGTCCCATGATATTAGTCGAGGTGTGCGCAAGCTGACCCAGATAGTTATGGATATCAAAAAAATTAAAAATAATTACTTCATTTCTAAATATCAAGATAGTTATGGATACCATAAGTTTCAAGAAACAAAAGAATATTATGATGAATGAGAACACATATAAATTAAACTATAGAATGTCACCTGTTGTGATGTCCCATAGGACTGGGACCTCTGGCAGACACTTTTAGTCTTAGATTCCTCCTTCCTCAATTGCTCATCATAGTCTCTTTTCTTTACGGAGTCAGAAAGAACCTAATTTTCCATGCAAACATGAGTGAGCTATTATATAGTCCCTCTTATTGTTATTTTTCTGGGGAAACTTAGACTTCATTTCATAAAAGAAAATTACCTCATATGCACATTGAAGCTTCTTAAATGACTCACTGGCCAGTGGGCTTCCCATATTCTTATCAGGATGCACAAGCACAGCCTAAAGGAAAGAACACGTTTAGTACAATGTCTTCTCGAGAAATTCCAGAAATGACTAAAAATTATAGTTTCGGTATTGATAGCATGTGGATAGGAATTTCTTTAGCCACGACATTGTTTTCCCATAAAATTTTCCCAGATATAGCCGAGACTTTAGCCGTGGGAGTACAATAATTCTTCCAGGCAAAATTATCTTACTTCCTTGATATTATTTCACCAAAACAGTGCTCAACTTTAAAATATGTTTACCCTCAACTAACAAAAAAAATTAGAATACCAATACACTAAAACTTATTAAGAGTTACATAAATATGTTAATACGATAAGAAAAATGAAGTACAGCATCTTTAAAATAAAACAAGATACGTGACATACAATCATGTATATATCACCATACATTACATACTAGGAAAATCAATGTATGTCAATGTAGATATATAATATTTTTTTAGGAAACAAAACAATTTCATTAAAGAACCTACCGAAACATGCAAAAAGAAAGATAGAGAGAAAGAGATTGGAGAGGAAAGAGGTCGAGTTACAAAGGCCAAAAAGTGGGCAACAACATGCCCATACACCAAAGATATCTCAACAGAGATAAAGAAACCACCTTCGGAATAAGAGGTCATAGGTGGAGGGTGTTTCATTTGCCTATGAAAAGTCCCATGTTCCCGTCACACTCGACTAATAACTGCCAAGTTGAGGCTGCCGGTAGATGGTCAAAGAAAAAGGAAGAAGCTTGAGGGTGGGGTGGGTGTTGCTGAGGCTTGTGTGCGTGAGAGGGAGAAGAAAGTTGCTACTTGTCAAGAGATGACATAGGCGATCTGCCAAACGACAGAAATATTTCAGGTCCATTTTAACCAGAAGGTGTTGGTGGAAGAAGAGAGAGCGTTTGACTTGAGATGTGTTGGTAGATGTATAAAATTTGGTCACATGTTATAAGTACAATTTCCACTAGAGAAGTTTTAATGAATTTCTTGAGGAAGTTGCCTAGCAGAAAAGAATTCTAAGCAAAAACAGTAATGTTTCATTCACAGACAGAAAGCAAGTGAATAAACCTTCAAGAAATACTTCTATAATTGACAATAAAAATCTAGTTAGAGTGACCACAATACGTGAATTACATAATTAAACCTCCACCAACTTTCAAATGTGAAAGACAAAATGAAATTGTGTCAAAAAAAGTGAGCATGAGTAACGTCATATCACCTTTTTTCTGTATTCCTTTTTCAAAACTATAACATCAATCTTCTTGTGACGAGGAAATCCCAGTGCTTCATAATGGTCTCCACTATTAAATATTCTTTTCATCTCGTCAACTGAATCAGTTTGCTCTTTGGTCACCTTGCTACAAGATGCCTCTTTCTGGTTATCAACAACAGATGTCACAACAGATGGACTGGATGATTTACACGAACGCACCTTCTCGGACTCACCGGTAGGAATAGAGTATTCACACTCTCCTGAGAATTCATCTTCAGATATTGTTTCAGATTGTTTCTGCTCTTCAAACTGTGAACTTTCACTTGCTTTATCACACAATTGGAGCAAATAACTTAATGCATCGTTTGACAAAAAAGCAAGGTTTATCGAGAGAAAGACACCCGGCCATCCAATGCGAACTTTAACACAATATATAGCATATACTGTTGCCATTAAGACCACCAACCGTGCATGATTAAGAGAGAACAAATAACCTACATATAAGCAAGGAGTGAAGATAAACAAAAGCTCAAATCAATTTTCAGAATTTTAATAATCATGTAGCAATTTGATTGAATTGGAGTCCAGGTTCATGCAACCAAGGCCATGGCCAATGTAAGGAGTATTTACCATCAGGAAAAGTTACATCTTAAAGGAAAAGGACGTTGTGTAGCAGTATAAAAAGTCCATATAGATCTCTCACTGCAACTACCATGAGATGTGTGCATTGAAATTGGAAAATATTGAAAAATATCTATCTATCCCTGCGTGTCACTCCTGAATCTAGAATAAACATTTTAGAGATAAAATGCCCATAAATATCTTCCTTCAAGACATAATGGACTTCTTATTAGTACATGTAAAACCATTTAAAAAGGAAACACGAATTAATATTTTTTTGTAACACCCTCATGACAATTCACAAATGGGATATCAATATTGGAAGATGCAGAGACAATATTTGTATGCAAAATAACAATTTTTCGGTCAAAATCCCATCTAATATGGTATTTTTATGAAAAATAAAATAAACAAGATTTCATTGAGAAAATAATGAAAGAAACATATAATCTAATATGGTTAGAAATCGCTATCACCATAGTTCTCCTTCCCCAGATCTCCAATAGACCAATACGACAATTCTTATTTGTGAAATACATGTGGATAATGGTTTCATTTTACCCTCGTTACCTCGTTAATTACAGAAAAAAATTATTGCATTATGGAGAGCCATGCATAGATTGGAATATTGGACCTTCATTAACAAAAGATGGATGTAGACTATGGCTTCTGAGAAGCCACACAAACCACAACCATGAAAAAGATCAAGTAGTCAACTACCACAGTATTATTTACAAATATATATATGTATATATATATTGAATCTCACAATGAAAGAAATTCGTACCTCCAACTATAAACAATGTCCCTGTAATCCAAAAGTTAGCATACATCCACAATACTAGAATAGCAATGAGTCCCACAATATAAATTCCAGGAGTATAACCCAGGTATTGAACAGCAACTCCTGCAGCTCCCTGAAACAGTGGACTAAGCTATAAATATATTGAGATGAAAGTTCATAGATTATTTCTCAAAGTAACTAAGAAAATAAATCGATTATTCCACACTTCCATTACATTATAAGACTACTAGAATCATCATTCAAAAACAGGACTACACAGTAGAGAAGGGAAACAGACAAGACTCGCAGTAAAAGATGAACATTTACAAAACCGCTACCAACACCAATGAGTTTCAGCTAGTAAGAGAACAGTAAACCTCGAGACAACTCTTACAGTAATGCCTTCAACAGACTTACATCTGGTCTATAAAATGTAAACCACTCAATGTAACCCAAACCACCAGTAGAAAAAGATGGCTCCACCAAGGACAATATGGAAATGTAAGGTAATTAACTGAATATTGTATTAACCTTCATAGATCCAATTGTAAATCGTAATTACTAATTTTAACTCCTTGGAAGCCTAGACCGGTAGACCTACAATGTTCTAAACATAACTGGCTTCCCAAGTTACGAATTTAAGACACTGAAAATCCAATACAAGGTTTCATCAAAAGGCCAATCATTTGACCAACTGTTGCTCTCATTTGATTGGACAATTTGAATTAACTTATCAACTCTCTTTATCATTTCAAGCAAGTTTGTAGATCCCAAAATCTAAAAAGCCCCAAATAACAGAAACAACTTTTATCAGGAATAGGAGAGGTATATACCATACTAAGAAGAACATAAACCAGGCAGGACATGGATGTTAAACTAAGAAAGCAACTCCACATTATAAGGAGCAATGCAGCAGAGCCTAAACCAATAAACGACCTGAAGCCTTTCTTAATACATTCCCACCATTGAATCACTGCTAAAAGCAGTAAACTCCCCATCCAAGCACAGCCCCGGCACACAGTTGGCCAATGTCTCTCTATAAACACCCCAATTTTGTCTCTAAAACTAAAAAACACAGTTTGAGCTCGCGAGTAAGTGTGTTTCTGCGTCTGAAACCATTTCCATCCTTGCTTGAAAAGGTCTATATCCTCCATGGCAGCTACAAACCAAAATGAACCCCTCACAGATAGAACCTTGTAAAGAAGCAGCTCCTATTTCTATAGATAACTATCAATGCTACCAAAAAATACAGTCTCCCTTGAGAATTGCAATGTAAAATCCAAAATGCACCCCATGAGAACTGAATCAAAACCTTGATCTGCCCCTTAGACTACCACAAAAAAAGAAACCCATGAGCCACTAATTCACGGGTTTCCAGATCCAGAAACTTCTTTTACAAAGAGCCACACATTAAAGTAAGCTAAACAGTAACCCCTTTGTAAGAAATATGATGGAATGAGTTCAATTCAATCACGATAATGGGCAGCCAGTTCATTCAACGCAAATTGCTTCACAAATAAGTTTCCAGGAAGAAAAACGACACACAAAACAACAAAGAACAACCAACAGAAACCCTTTTCTGAGAAAAAGAGAGAACAGTTAAAAGATCCCGCATTCAACCATCTTTGAGAAATCAACAAAAACCCAACAAGGGCACCCAAAAGAGGAATATCTCAGTACCCTTTTAGGCACGAGAATCAAAACGCAAAACCCATTGAGGATAAGAAATCAAAACCCCAAAATAAGAAATGGGTCAAACGAAAATCATCAACAAAACGCATTGGACGGCCAGAAGGAGAAGAACCCAACACAAGTAGAAGGTTAACTAGAGCACAGACTGGCAAAAAGATGCCATTAGGGCCCTAAAAAGCTTTTAATGGAGGAATCAAAGTGATCTAATCGAGTATTGAAGGAGAAAAATTGAAGAAGTGAAGCCCTAACTCCTTTTTTTTTCTCCTTTATCTTAGAAGCATAACATTACTCGTGAAAAATGAAAGTGGCCTCTTGAAAACATTGAAAAAGTGGGGAGCTTTGAGCAGATTTTGGTCTTAAATGGATGAGCGAGAAGATTGGGAAGAATGGAGATGAGAGGGCTTTGCTTCACATTTATGATTCCGTGGACCACTTTAGTTTTCTTCATCAAGTTATCACAGATAAAATAGTGTTAGTAATTATTATTATTAATGTTAATTATATAGGTTTAAAATTAATATGACATCTTAATTTGGTGTTTTAAGGTTATAATATTTAATGTTTTTTTTTTTTTTTGGTTTCACCATTGTACATTATCAAAGCTTTATTGCAAGTTATGGCAAATAAATACTATGGGCTCGCTTGTCATGACATGAAGAAAAGTGTAAAAAGAAAGAAAAAAAATAGTCATTAAATTCCCCTAATGTGTGTTTGGTATGAGTGGATGGGAGATTGGTGTGAATTAAAAAATGGAAGGGTTTGGAGGTGGGATTTAGAGTAGAAAAAACCTTATTTGATATGAATGTTGTGAATGGAATAGAGAGAAATTCTTTACTTAGATGTGAGGCTAAGAGAAGTGATAGAAAACATTGTTTGGTATGAGGGGTTGGAGTGGAAGTGGCAAAATATTTGGGAGTGTAAGGATTGGGAGGTGTTAGAGGGAGTGTAGAGGGTGCAAGTTCCTTCATTGTTTTAGTAGAAGTTCTTGTGGTTCGTACCAGCTTTGCACTTTGACTTAGATGACACACGTCCTCTGGTCACAAGTGTCTTCCAGTGGTCTTCTATTGTTAGAAGTCGTGTTCTTTCTAAACATCTGCAATGTCTTCCCACGCTTTTTATTTTCAATATAAGACAAACTAAAGGAAAATTGAGCATCATTCCGATTAAGAGGATTGAGCTATTTCTTTTAACCCTCTTCCAAATTTGAGAAATATTGGTGGATTGTATATTTCATTATAGTTTTATGATTCATAGTATCATGTCCTATTTGATCTTTTTGAATTTCATATTTGAAGCAATTTGACAACATAAAATTTTATGGTCGACTGCTACTTGCTTTACTCAATTTTGTTATTACTATATCAATGGAAAAGAAATGTTAAATAATATTGGAAGATTCTAGATCATTCAACTTTATCCTAGATGGCCAAGGAAGGTTCTAGATCACATATGTTCTAGATTGATGAAGAGAATTCTAGAACATCATTTGTCTAAGAATGGTGAAGAGAATTCTAGAATACCA